>CAKAOH010004891.1:2225-31195 GCA_916701665.1 Sebastiscus tertius | reverse complement strand
GAAACGTGAACCGTGACACCGGCACCCGGTGTCTCCCTGCGGGCGCAGCAGGGAGACGGTAACGTTTCTCTCTGGAGGAGCTGCAGAATTTATTTCTGCACAAACGTCCACTGTACATTCACTAGATATTCTCAGAGCTAAACTAACTCTTCTGCAGTGTGGAGTGAGCGCGCGTTCTCGTCTAGAGGTGGAGGGAGCTGAGCGAGAACGCACGCTCTGTCTGAGTGAAGGCAGGCAGGCAGAGGAGGAGAGGCAGCGGCCACACGCGAACGCGCATATGCGAGCGTGCATGTGTGGCGACCCGCTACATTTATACGCTTAAAAAGTTACAAACAGTCCCTTTAAGTACATAAGTTACATGACAAATCAACGTTAACTTCTGGTTTCCCACGGGACATGAACGCCGGTCTCCTGAGTGAATGTCTGGTATTTTTTAACCCGCTCATCCTCCCCGACATCCTCCCTACGCTGCGTTCTATATTTCCTGGTTCACAAATACGTGAATTACACACAAATTGATTTTTGTGGGATATATATACGAATTACACTGCATTACTTTAAGTAGGTTTAGCTACGAACTGTGTATGAGAACAGCCTGGTGTGATGCATACTAGGGATGGATCATGATTTTAGATTTTTCGAACAGTCGTTAAATTAAAAAGAATCCACTAGTTTACTATTCGTCCTGTCTTAAAAAAAAAAAATGGCATACACACAGTTACTAGTCTCTTTGGGACAGCCCTGAAGAGTTCACACATAGAGAGAGGGGGTACAGTAGACACAGCCTGAGAAAATAAAAGACAGTCAGCTTGAATCCGAGAGAGAGAGATGCTTCACAGACATTTGTAGAAAAGGCAATATGGAACACAGGAAAGAGAGAAAAGGAACAACAGAGGTAATTCAGAGGATGCCAGCTGTGAGTGGAGCACGCTGCTCATGTTTGTTTTAGCAGAGGCTGTGAAAGAGGCAGAGTTGAAAGCAGCAGTTACACACCGTCTGCTCTCAAAGACAACCACAACAGCGAGGATGCTATCCAGCACAGGTGAAACGAGGATATGATTTGCATACAGTGGCTGTGGTGTCGCTCCGACTCTGCCGTACACGCCGCATCAATTCCATATACTTTATGAGAGAGCTAGTTAGGCGAGATGAACGCGGAGGCCTCGTACGTGTGCCGCGGAAAGAGAGGCAGGTAATAAGGCGTGTATTTATGAGGTGCAGTGGTGTCGGTGATATCTGCATAACCTATTCATGAGAGCTATGATGGAATCTCAGTTATCCTCCACTTCCAATCTTACAGGTGACAAAAGAGGAACGCCGAGGTGAGGGGTTGGGGAGAATGATAATGAAGATGAGGAAGGAAGGAAGGAAGCAGCAGAGGACGGTAAGGGAGACAGAGTGGATAAAGATAAAGATGGGGAAATAGGGGTAGTGGAGGGAGTAACAAGGGATGTACTAAATAGTGGGAGACAGACCAGGAAAAAGGACAAGGAACGAGATGAGAGAAATTGAGCGACGCACTGACGGGAGACGAAGAGAAAGAAGGAAGTGGAGGCAAGAGGAGAGCGAGAGCAATTACCGGCAGAATGAGGAGAGTATTTCAATAAACCTGTACGTGTCGATTCTGCCCGGCACATCCGCTACTCGTGCCCTGCACTCTGCATACCAATGATTCAGACGCGCCATAACTGGAATTCACAATCTATACAGACAGCAAGGGCAACGGCATTAGATATTCCTCCGGAGCACGGAGGAGGAGGAGAAAGAGAGACCAGCTGCATGCGGCCTTGCGTAGAAATGAGGGACAGGAGGGAAGGTGTGTCTCACGCCTAACAAGTTGTTTCTCTTTTGTTTCCTTTTTTTTAATTCGCCGACTAAGAAGAGGACACATGGCTCAAGTAAAGGGGAAACTTTATACACCATTCCCCAAAGTTGTGCTTAAAACAATCCCTTTAGTTTGTAATTCATTTGTACTATAATTACCTGTTGATACCTGACCTGTTCACTGTTGCTTTACCTGTACTGCCTCATGTTCTGGACACCAGGGGGTTTTCCTGTCTCCACGACGACAACAGATGGTATCCTACTCTGCCTGGGCATGACGTCAGGAAGACACAAGGAGGGCCACAAAAACGCCAAGAACACAGGGACCTCCTAGTTGAGGTTTACCACAGGGTATGGCCAGAAGGCGGCGGCGGACGTCCTGAGCTTCATGCCCCTACTGTGATTCTCAAGGGCACAGAACGGCAGTCCTGCAGCTCATCACACAATAATGAGCGTCCTTGGTTTCGGGGACGCGGTTTGGCAAACAGCCAAACACCAAAAAACTATAATCCTCCGTGGTACCATCAGTATCCCAGAGGACCTCAGTTGAAAAACTTCAAATGTAATCATGGGCAGGGCTCGAGCTTAAAGATGTCCCGCTGTCCTGGGGGTTGAAAAAAATAGGATCAGGGAGGATGAAAACTAATTTTGGGACGAATTTGGGACAAGAGTTGAAATAAGAAATACTCTGTTTTAAAAGAGGCACTTTGGGGGTCTCATAACAGACATTTTTTAAAAGAAATCAAAGTAGCAGTTGCCAAGATACTCTGACTTTTAGTCCCTAGTGTGGGCCAGGCTCCAGGATCCTACAATTCCAACAACGCACCCTTCATTTGACCCAAATTGATTTGATTAGTCTGGTAAATGCCCACATCTTCAACATCATCAACTCCGTGTATCAAATTGGTAACACAGGCTTTATGTAAAAAAAAAAAAAATGACAAAAGTCTCAAGCCCAAGCTAACATCATCAGGGTTATTTTGTCAGACTTTAGAAAGCTCCCTTTATAGTCATAATGAGCAGGCCTCCCTGTGTCAAGTAAACTAATCTTCATTTGTGTGCCCTTTTAAATACCAAATACTAAACTTGCTGCATGTAGGACTGAAAGGTAACACAGAAAATGTAGTAGCTTTTCTTGTTCTCCACCATTTCTCTATATATTCAGTATGATCCAAACAAACCCCTGCTTCACCAATACATTGATAAATACTCTACACCACTCTACTGCCGAGCTTTAGAGCCATGAGCCGGCAACATGGAAGTAGTTTGTTTAGCTATGTTGTAGAGATACTATAAGTGTGCGGACCATGCTGAAGACACAGATCAATTGAGGAGCATACATTTTTACGAACATCTCAAACCGCTTTCAAGCCTACCGGTGGTCAGCATTTGATATTCAAAAGGGAGATTTTCAGTGGATTATTCCTTAGGGGACTTTCAAGTGCGCTTTCATCAGTATATCTGACTTGAGGACACATTATATATTACATCTTGCACTACTCAGCACCATTGGTCCCACACGCTTTCTCGCTCAATTGTGAACCCCTGCTCTTCTGTTACCTGGCCTAACCCTGAGGCCTATAATAACTACATTAATGCTAATAATGGATTATTGATCATAATGAATCAACTACTTTTACGCCAACGTCAGCATCTGTCCTGCTGAGCAAGAAGGTTGGTTGGGAAAAGTCCCCATACGTGTAATTCCTCAGTGCAGGAAGGACCCAGAGTATTAGTTTGTGTCTGAATGATGAATGGCTGGTAAAGAGAGAGGACTGGGGACCGCTGTGGTCGGGTTGAGTACAGTGACTGTATGAGCAAAGGCCACCACGCTACCTAGGCTGTGATTAAAGTGAGCCATGTAAGGTTAAGCACATATAGCTGAGCCTCATTGACGACGCCCTGCTAAGGAGAATTAGCCAGGTGGAGGGGATTACCAGGTAAGACATATTTTCAGTCTGCTGACCCTCTAGGTAAAGTGCTAGAAAGAGACAAAGTCTCAAAGACTAAACATCGCATGTCCAAGATACAGCAGGCCAAAGTAGCCATGCTGTTTTTTAACTGATTACAAAAAGTGTTGTCAAGTAGGACAGACAGAATGTACATGGTAGCCCAACTAAGCTAAACACTGCTGTTCAGTGGGCCTGTTTTATGTTAGCTAGGTTTCTCATTTCTATGTTTCAGATAACATTTGAGAAAAACATATGTGCTGTATGCAGAAACATTATGGTAAACCCATCATTATCAATTTCCAAAACTTGCACAATATACATTTTGGTGTTTTGTGACCACTGGTAGGGCTGTCACAGTGAAGGAATTTCCCCTGCGGTGATAATGATTGGCTCAATAGCACGATATGTGTTATTATTACCATTTTTCTTTTCTTTTTTTTGCAAATTACTTAATTTATCCTGATTTTAGTACTATATACTATATACTTTAGTACTATATTTAGTACTAATTGTCAGGCTATTAATATGTATATTGTTGCTTTTTAAATGACAAATATGACAGTTTTAAAACTAATTGAATACTTATTTTTTTGTTAAATGCAAAACAAAGAAGGGCAATGAGACGCAGTTTTTTTTTTTTTTCAGCTAAGACAATTTGGTTGCCTCTGGTTGCTATGATACGGGATATCCTCAGAAGTAAAAATGTCGGCACAAGGTAGAGCTCTGGATGAAAAGGAAGGCTGAAGTACGTAGGGAGAGAGGACGGACCCGGCAGTCTACGTGTATTCATTTCAGCACATATACTGTTATATATAGGATGTGACGGTTGGTCTTTGTGGTACTGGAGGAGGGACGGTATTTGTCCCGTCCCTCCTCCAGTATGATTGGACAGCTTGGTAAAAAGTGACAGTGATGAGCGCAGCGTTTTACCCAAAGGAATATTTTTCAACTCACGGCGACCAGAAAAAAACCGAAAAAAAAACCCAAACACCACGTTCAGAACCTCGTCACACGTCTGCCGTTTGTAGCGTAGTGAAAACATGCAACGTTCCCATTGCAACGAATTAAAAAAAAGAAAAAACGTGAACATAACGGTTGGAGCGGTTGGCTTGTCAATAGAAAGGTATTGCAATACTGTGGTTATTGCGGCAGCCTTGACCACTGGTTCCCAACCAAGAGGTCAGGAAGGGGTTGCAGGATGAAATGGCTCGCAAGACAATCGGGTGTGGAAACAAGAAAGAAACACAATTTTTCTACACATAATATTTTAATTTCTGGCTTAAATCTTTCCCTTTTTCATGGTTTAGTTTTTCTTCAAGCCATTTCAAAGCAAATAGTGTGAGAAGGAACTCTTTGAACTGCTCACAAATCATAGTTATTCTGAAGAATCTCTAGTAGACACTGGTTTGAGTTGTAGAGGGTCACAAGTGTGCAGCAAAGCAATAATCATGAATTTATGGATTCATGCCACACTGTGAAACTTTCCAAGGTTGAGAGGTCTCAATCCCTGAGACCATTTGGAAAAAAAAACCAGGCTGGTGAGAGTGGAGAGGTAATGGTCTCTCCTCTCTCAACAACTATCATCAAGGCACACTCACAATGCCCCTTCTACGCTCAGTCCTAACAGGTTTTACACGGGGCAGCTCAATGTGTGCAGCGGGGCACAGCTCAAAGAATGGATGTGTGCTGAAAACATCTATGAAATATAAACTACAAAAACACCACACAAGCTGCCTGTGGTCTGATGAGGAATAGACCATAAAAATTAAACTGTCCTGGCCCATTTTCACCCCAGTTCAAAAACACAATGCCTGGACAGGAAATTGACAATGTAATAGCATATTTTGGAGCATATTTTGGGCAATTTGTCATTTTCTGACAGCATGCTCTGTCCCTATGAATTGCACGACTCTCACTACAAAAACACATTGAATTGCACTGACAAGAATACATTTTGCTTGACCAAGCTGGAAAATGAAAAGGCAGGAAAGCAGCATGAAATGTTTTCATCTGGGAGCGTAACACAACTGCAACGCAAATATTTCCCCCTTTCTTTCAGACAGGAAAGGAAAAGCGTGGAATGATTAGGTGAATTATACACAAACCTGAATTCTCCTGGAACACGCATACATTTCCACCCACTTCCATGTGTGCAGTATGGAAAGGTGTGGCAGGCTCAACAGTTGTGTAGTGGCTAGGGGACGGGTGGACAGATGACCTCGGAACAATGTCATGTCAGGAATACTCCCTTAACCCACCCGGTCTCACGGGAAGGCGTATAAATAGCATGACATTTCACATGTCATTTGTACGCCATGCAACAAAACTACGATAACGTCTGCAGTTAGGTTGAGGCAACAAAACCACTTATTTAGGTTTAGGAAAAACATCATGGTTGGGCTTAAAATAAGTAAAATATGTACAAAAACAACGTATCAGAAAACACGTCACAAACGTCACTAAAAAACACGTGACCAATATCACGAACTTACTAACAAAATAAAACATCGCTCTTGAACACCAGGCACTGATTAAAAGTCCTGTGTTTGTTGCACACATCTACCTCCCCACCCGTCTTTCTCACTTTTTCTTCTACATCACTAGCTCTGAGCGTTGCATATTTGTGTGGATGCGCTAACATAGCAGTCAGTACAGACTACATGGCGTCCAAATGACACGCCAAAAACAAGAAAGGCGTTCTTATTGAGTTGATTTGGGGGTCCTATTAATATTCCCTTATTGATTCAATCTTATTGTTTTGTCTGAACACTTATAGTCACAGCACACTATGATGCAGACTAGAGTATTTGAGATCTGTGCTGATATTGCAGCAACATAGAGAGTATGTGATCTTTTCCCTGCTGTTTTCTACTGCTATTAGAAAACAAGGACTCATTTTGGTATTGTGGTTTTGGCCAATGACAGAATCCTGGCTGAAGCCGAGCTGAATCCTCGCACCATGTCTGCTTTAGTCAGCATTGCCTCCAGAGCATGTCTCCCAGTCACGCACCAACAACCCCTGACTGAAACTAAATAAATAGGCGCAGCTCGCTGTCTTGTCTCCCCCTGCTAAACATGGAAATACACAAACCTCTGATTGCACAAGAGGGAGAAAATAGTAGGAGGGCAAATTAAAAGACTCGGCAGTCGGTTTCTGCCAAACCGGCGGTAGAATGTTTTTGCTTGCCTGGACACATTCCTCAGGCGTCCCACCCTATTATTATTAGAAGCGTGTGTGTGTGCGTGTGTGTGTGTGTGTGTGTGTGGTGTACAAAGCATGCCGAGTATGTTGAGGAACAGTGTCTCTTCGCCACGATAACCCACTGTACTTAAGTTGTGTCCTTCAGCTGTCACGCTTGACTTGGCACATTAGAAAATACATCATTTGACATGTGGTGATGATTTCGATGAGGAGCAGTAATTCCGCAAAATTGTAAAATGATTAGAAGTTGGCTGTCCAAACTCTTGCCTGGTTGAGAACAGTTTTCCAGAGCACCAAAGATGAATAGCTTACCAGAACATAACCTCTCAGATGATGGACATAAATTATCGAAGCTTACTTGCATGATTTCACAGCCATCAGTGCTGATAATAATATATAAAATGGTACGTATAAAGGGATTTGAGGTATTAAAGGGATCTTAAAAGATAGATAAGATTTATTTATCAAACAGATTATTATTATTGAATCAAAGTAGAACAAAATCTGTTTGGTGATTTATAATTCAGCTTTTCTCATTTGTTTTATTTTGCTATTCTATTCTATTTTATTCTAGCTGTTAATATTATTCATATTAGAAAACACTGAATCTAATATGACATCCAGTAAACAACTTTCAGAAAACTATTTTTTTCCCTACTATAGCATATAAATTTATTTGCGTTCATGCCGCGACGAGATAATCAACACTACGCATGTCTGTATGTTAAATACAGCCCGGTCGCACTAAATGGCGTATGAATGACACGGTAATTTGTCATTTCATGTGCAATAAGAACGCCGTTCTTCCTTTTTGCGTATCATTTGTACGTCATGTAGTCTGTACTGACTACGATGTAAATGCATTTGCGTAAATATGCTACGCTCAAAGCTAGTGACGGAGAATAAATAATGAGTGAGACTGTTTATGGTGGATGGGTCCAACAAACACACAACTTTCAACCAGGAGACCGGACAGGAGTTATTTTGGAGTTTATACGCAAATGTTTGTTCAAAGTGTTTTTTAGTGACATTTGTGAGGTGTTTTCTGTACTTCTGTTATGGTGTTTCTGAAAGAATTATACTTTAGTTCACGTACGTATTTTAAGCCCAACCATGATGTCTTTCTTAAACCCAAGTGAGTGGCTTTGTTGCCTAAACCTAACTGTGGCCGTTACCATAGTTTTGTTGCGTGACGTAAAAAATGACAAGCGAAAAAGGCTAAAAAAAAAAGCTAAAAGTTTTCATGACACCGGGAATGTCCTTGTAATATCGTGCTATTTATACGCCTTCCTGTGAGATGAGGTGGTATATGAAGCTACAGCCAGGATATTGTTAGCACAGCATAGAGACTGGAAGCAGGGGGAGCTAGCTAGGCTTTGTCCAAAGGTAATAAAACAGCTTACCAGCACCACTAAAGCTCACTAATTAACACGTGATATCTGGTTTATTTAATCTATAAGTGTAATGATGATAAATACATTTTTCTAGAACGTTTGAGCTGGACTTCACTCCTATATTTTGAGATTGCTCAGAAGAACGTTCAAAAGGAGATTAAACAGGTGTTGGGTATTCATTTTGCTTTAGATCTAGCCCTTTTGATATTGGGTAAGCTTCATGTTAATACGACAGATAGAGCTTTAATTAATTTACTGAGAATCCTGCTTTAAATAGCAGACAAATGATAACAGTTTCCTGGTTGAAGCCACAACCCCTCAGCACAGTGCAATGGAGGAACAGGGTAAAAAAAAATGTCTTTCTCATGGAAAGAAAATCAATATAACAGTTGAAAATAGACAACTTTGTTGAAAGATGGTCTCCATTAATACAGACGATGCTAGGACTCTAGACACCTCCTTTTTTCTTTTTCTTACTTTCATTCATTTTATTGTATTTATTCTTATTCCTATTACACCTGTTTATTGTTTGGTTAACGCTGCAGTTACAGGGGTTGGTTCAATGGTCATATGAGAGGTGAGATATTTGATGCGTTTGAAAAGAATACACGTTAAAACAAGTGAAATTGTATGTTTTTTGTGTGATGTGTGATGAATAAAAAAAAGAAAGTTTGAACTGAAATAAACTGAAATTGGAGTTATGAGGCTTTCCCAGTGATAAGAAACTATGTCTTCTAGGAGATTGACTACAACAGAGAGCATGTGCTCAGCAGAGGCAGGACCCGTGTTTACCACATTAAACCATGTCTATGCAGAATAGGCTACAGTCAGAAATCAATTTCACCCCCCTGGAATCTGCATACCTCTAATTCTACTGTAGCTAATATTGACTGGGCTCCAGGTATTTGAATCTATTCTAACAGACGCAGTGTGACCTTGGATTCAAATGAAGCACATTATTCAGTATAGAAAATTAGAAAAGTGTGACCGTGTGTGCAAGTCGTGAACGCACGGGCCAACAAAAACACACAGACATAAAAAACACCTCCCGCCTCGTGCGCTGCATCCCCAGCAGAGACAGAGACCACACGGCTCGCTGTGCCATCACTCCTCTGCCTCCGCTGTGTATTCACCACTCAGAGACGAATGGTCTCCTGGCACTGGAGCACTTTAATGAGCCTAGGGGGTCTGCAGGAGGCACATTTATCAGCACAGTTTTATTTCAATTCACCGCCACCTCCCAATGTACACACACAAGCAACACACACAAACAAGACGGAGGGGCATGAAAAACACTTCCTAATGGAATATTCCATTATGAGGCCGGGGGAAACAGCGCAGGTTTCAAGCAGCGTGCACCAAAAGGTACACGGGGAGCTAAAATCATCACAGTTTGGTACGAGCGAAGCTAAATGGAGAATGACAGCGAGGAAGGGGATTGTGATGTGAAAATGTCTTACAGCTGAGATTAGTATGTTTATGAAAAGGGTAAGCATTTGATGGCTAAAGCTGCATGCATTGCTTGTGAGATGAGAGAGAGAAAGAAAGAGAGGGGGAACAAACAACGAATGGATAATTATTTCCCGATCAATATTGTAATGGCACGAGCTCTGGAATGCCAAATCCCAGCTTGTTGGATTTGAGAAGAGAAATCCCAGAGGAATTCAAACCTCTAAGAGCTTCTTTTATTGATTCCCACACATAAGTGGTAGTCTACAGTATCTACAATGGTAAGGTCCTCTTCCATTCTTCTTAATGTGTCAGGTTAGTACAACAGGTTGGATTTTGAATTGCCATTTCACTTTATTATTTATTGACGTTGTGCTCATGTTAGGCCTTTTCCTGTTTGGGAGGGATTGACATTTTCCAGCTGCCGTATATGTCACATCAGTCATTTTCAGTTGACACAAAAGCTGCAGTAGTAAGCAGCAGTTGGCATTTTTCAAGTTGATCGAACATATTTGCCGATTTAAGAGCTGTTATTTCTTTTACAACCTCAACTGCACCAACTTATCCACACTTTTTGCCATTTTTGTGGCAATTTTGCTGTCTCTGTTGACATTTTTTTTTTGGCTCTGGCAAAGACGACATCCCCACTCTTAAGCCCATCTACAAAAGCTCTGATTGGTTCAGTCGCAATTCAAACCCTATGGCATAAGGTCTCTTTGCTCTGACAAATAGGCTTCTTATCATCACTTCAGATCTGGCCATTTAGGGATTTTGAAAGAATCAAGGGAAAAATGTGTAAACAAACCGACCTAAAAATCAAAAACTAGGGATGAAAACTACTCGATTAATTGTTCAGTTTATAAAATGTCATATAATAGTGAAAAATGGCCATCATTGTATGACCAACAGTCCAAAGACGTTTCTATAAACCAGAGAGAAGCAGTAAATCTTCACATTTGAGAAGCTCGAACCAGCAAAGAAACGTCATAAATGATTAATCGATTATCAGAATTGTCGCCAATTGGTTGATCAATTAATCGTCTAATTGTGTCAGCAATTACAAAAAGATAATGTTTTCTATCCAGCATTACAATATCTTGCCTGTGTGCGTGAGGCTATGTGGTTAAAGGTTCTGTCCAGAGTTGACAGATGAGGCCACAGCTGCCCATTAAGGAGCCACTTACTGTAACTTCCCCTCTGACTAATCCATCCCATCAGCCATCATATCTACATTTAGGCCAGTGGCCGACATCCAAATGTGCATGAAAACACACACATACGCACACAGCCATGCAACACAACTCATCAGATGAATCAATTAGTCCTTGACCACTCATTTATCCCCCCACTTATTCAGCCATCAATTCCTGCCTTGTAGTATAAGCACATCTGTAATTCCTGTGATGTGTGTGTGTATGACCTCAGTCTGGGCCACGGCCATTTCATTAGCTGGATCAATTAGCCTTAACATTTGTTCCAGTTTGCCACCGGAGGGGGAAATACCTGACACAAATGGAGAGAAAAGAGGACTCTAGGCGGGCGAAATCTCCCCAATCTGAGCTGACAGCTCCAACCTGAACATATGGCACCTTGTTCTCTTTGAGCATAATGTTGTTAGTTTAAACTGAGAGACTGGCAGATTGTGCATGGCAACACAATGAGATTACATATGAAGTAATTAAGAACCCAGAGACACTGGTTCATCTTCATTCAGATTACCTGTCCTGTGTGATTTCTCACAGTGGGTGGTTTGGCTCAAAGAAGGCCACCGCTTCACCTCTATTATCTAATCAAGCTAATCAATTCAGCATCTTTGTGTAAACCAATTTGGGCTTTATGTATTTCAATTCTAATGTAGCTGTCAGTACCGTACAATATCCAAGGCCTTATCAAAGTGTAACAGTTTCTGTTGAGCTGTCATTACCCCGTTGGTTATGGTTATTTCATTACACTTTTTTTCTTATTCTAAAATGTAAAACTAATTAGAAATAGCAAAATCTTAAAATTCTACTTGACTTTTATTTTATCTCTTGAAAATGTGTTAGATTTTCACAACTTCTTTTACAATAAACTGAAACTAAAATAATTATGGACGATGCCAAGAGTGAGATCTGCCAGAAGAGGCTGCCTGGTCGTTATATAATTGCTTTCTTCTTGGTTTCTGTCATTGAATACAGTCTATACATGTGTAGGTGTGAGAATATTACTATTATTATTATTATTATTATTATTATTATTATTATTATTATTATTATAATTAATTTCTTGCTGGTTCAATTATTTTTGTCTGTGAAAGGATACCTGTGTTAAATCTCTTCTGTGTTAGGATTACATATACGGAAATGTCTCTTCAGATCTACTGTAGGCTGAGAAAGGATGTTGTGGTCGCTCAGAGAGAAGCCAACACACACACCTACCAAGTCTCTAAAATAGGCCAACACGTTCTCACTCCCAACTCATCAAATACTGCAGCTTTGTCACTCTAGGTACCCTTCTAGTGTCAGTTGTGGACGCGTCAGGGATGACGTGTCAGTTTCTGCTCGTTACATGCATACAGTCTCTTTTCAAAATAAAATTCCTGTCATGTCCTGGCTGTGCCAGAGCATTGGACTATTTTCTCTTTGTTATAGTTAAGAATGTCTCTTGTTGTTAATGTGATTTTGGTTTGTGTTGGATTTGGTTTCTTTTATATTATTTCATTCCAGTGTTTCCTGTTTTATTTTGTAATTCACTCCTCCTGTGTATTGTCTGGTTTTACTTCCTACCTTTGTTTGTTTTCCCGCCTTTTGTTGGTTGTCTGCCCCGCCCTGATTTGTTTCACCCGTGTTTAATCACCGTCTTGTATTTAAGCCTGTTTGTACCCCTCTGTCTTTGTCGGTTCGTTTGTCTCTCCAGCCCCGTCTACCTTGTCCTTCGGTTTGCTTGTTACCTCCTGCCCTGATCCTGGTGTTCCTCGTGTTTCCCTGGTTGGTGATTTTTGGTTTTGTCCTCTGTTTGGTTCCCCTCCCCGCATTTCTTAGTTTTTTCTTGATGCCTGGTGTTTTTTGTTGTTCGGATTATTTCAGCTTGATTTATTAAAGCTCGCTTTTATTTAAAAAAAACTACTGAGAAAGTGATATGATTGCAAAATACCAAAGTCATTACACATGCTCCATGCCTACCAGCTCTCACCCAGTCTGACGAGTGCTACAGGAGAAGTTTACAACAAATGTGTCAACCAAGTATCTGTATTCTCCCCACTTGTTGTTAATGAACCGACACTCAGTTTGGCAGCAGTTTCCTGGCGCAGCGGGCTGAGCTCCCGCCAAACAGCCTTTGGAGAGCGTTACCGCTGCTGACCGCCAGCTGGATTAGAGGGTTAACCAATTAGCAGTAAGAGGATGGGTCAGAGTATTGAGGCAATCCCAATCTGTAGTCGAGCCGGGTTTAGAAGCCGCTAATCCAGTACCTGGTCACTACATCCAACACTACAGGGGCCACGGAGATCGCGAGAGGGAGGAAAAACTAGAGGGATGAATACTGCACTAGACAAACATAGAGCTGAAAAATGAGGAAGAAATAGAGAATAAACAAACAAATTAATGACATGAACGTGTTTATGTTGCCATATTTCATTGAATGGAACTTCCCAAAGGAAAGCAAAGAACAAGTGATCTTCATTTTGTGCATAAATCATGTATAAAAGACTGATAAAGCAACTGACTTATCATTTCATTTTTCATTTTAAAGTATTGCATCCCCCTTTTGAGACGGAGGACATTATGCACAAAACAAATAAAAGACTTGAATGCTAAAAAAACAACAAATTTATCAGCCATTTGTTTTGTTCTCCACATTCTCTGCACCGGCAACCGAGGCATTATCGAACTTCAAAAACAAAGCGTTTATGTATCTATAGGGTTCATGCACATGCATCATCACATGGTACAGTGAAGTAGATGAAAACACAGGCACAACAAACGTCGTGCACACAGACAAAAAGGCGCTGGTGTTGTTAATCACAACAGGGATTAGTGAAAGCCATGTCACAGTTTCCTTACATCTCCTATTCTGCTTCCTGCACAGTAACACACAGCTCATTATGGTTTCCTGCTACTGCCACAGAACGGCTTTGATGAGGAAACACACAGCTTGTTTTCTGTGCATAAGCAAGACAACTGCGGTGTGTCGAGTCCTTTCCTTTTGAGGAAATTTCACCAGTCAGATTAAGATAGTAACAGCCAGGAAACTAATGTGATGGCAGCTTTAGCTCATTCTATACAGTAATATACACTTCCTCTATCCATTCAATCTTGTCTTATCTGTAGAAAAGATCATTTTGGTTACGGTTGCCTGGGAAAAGACTGAATCTCCATGGAGACCGTGACAATGTCACCTCCAGGTTCAGGAGATCCACCTTTATCTGATCAGTTCACTGGTTGATATTGAACATCTGAGCTACAGTATAGAAATGCACATCCATGTGTGTAGCTATGTGATTGAAAAGATGCTGAAGATTAGTGTGTTTATGCCGATTTATCTTCACGGCAGCAGATCTAACAGTGAAAAGCATCTCAGTCAAGCTATGGCCTCACAGACATTTTAGTTCCAATTAAAATGGCCTATTATAGGCGAATCCAGCGACCGCTTTGTGTGTTTCGCCATCTAGCAGCGCCGTCATTACTGTGGTGGCAAGTCGTAGTGACTGTACTGTACAGTACCAACAGTATTAACTATATACCGCTTGTCTTGTCCATGTGAGGAGAGCTTTTTCTACATTGACCGCACAAAAAGACACTTGAGAGATCGCCTCGCCGAGCATAAGTATGCCATCAGAATCGCGACAACCCAATGGCTAGACACTTTAATGAGTATCATGGTGCTAATGATTCTTTGTTACGCATAGAGGGCATCGAACATATTAAACCGTTGGTCAGTGGGGGAACAGGTTACAAAGACTTTACCAGAGGGAGACTTTTTGGATCCATCGACTGAATGCCTTAAAGTATCCTGGCCTTAATGAGGATATAGTTGGTAGTAGAGTTGGTTCATTTATGAAGGACATGAATTCCATGTTTTCTGTGTTATCTCCTTGATATTTTGTTTACATTTTGTAATATAACGATGATCATGTGATAGCCTCCCATTGGTTGTTGATACCATATAGGTGAGGCCACATCCGCCTTGTCTGTTCGTTTGTAAGCCCTGACGAAAACCTACAGTGGTTGAAACATGTTGGCTTTTTAAATGATGTAGCCACTACAATAAAGGCTTTTTAATATATTCTCTTCCTCGTTGCTACTTTTTGGATATTTTGGATTGCCTTCCTGTTCATTCAGTATTAACTGGTGACTTTAGGGCTAAAAGCGTCCGTGGTTGCTCGTAGTAACTTATATACAGTAAATGGTTGGCGTAGATAAAAAAAACACAGATGATGATTTCAAACTGATTAAAGTAAAATTTTAGACTTTTACGAGGACACAGCTGCCGTCACTACCGGCAACCGTGATGCATTCGGCCGAGAGTCATTAGTTAACACGGTTAGCAGACACTTTGTATGTGTTCTGTTTATGATGCAGACCGAATGATGTTTACTTTGTGGTCGTGAGGTTGCCCTAGTTAGAGCAACTAACGTTATATATTTCCCAATAACGCCACAGTTAGTTGATTGAGTTCATTTATTCTGTGGTAATTTAGCAGACGTTACTTGTTATGCTAACATTAGGCAGCTGAGAACTGCTCAGGTTCTTCCTGAACTCCTATTGTAAGTAAGTAAGTAACGTTACATAGAAAGTAAAGGTAAAAGTAGAAAAAACTGCACACCTCTTAGGACAGCTTGCATTCAAATGTGCACATAATAATGAAGGGAGATGCCACTACAGTAATGCCGACCTGTTTACTTACGATACTTCCCTGGATTCATGTATACTGTGCAAGTAAATATCATTAGTATGGGCAGCTTCACTCATCCTCTGAAGCCTGCCCTCTGTTTTCAGTCCATATTTCCCAGCAGCTGCCGTTAACCTCATAGTTCCAGGTGCTGTTTTAAGCTGCTCAAGTGGAAACGTTGAGAAACACTGAAGATGACCATTTTTGGTTGGAAGGCTTTTAGCCCAACACAGGCAGTCATGTGGAAGGTGCAGACACACTCAAACACCTCCTGCTACTGGACCACACACACACACACAAATGGCCTTGCATGCATACATGCACACACCTGATATTATTCTCTTACATTAAGTAATTATGACGTGTGAATATTGAATATTGGTTGGTTATTATTACACTGGCTGTCCATATTCCCTCAGGTCTTTTCCATTAGTCTGAGCTTTTTCTAAGCTTTGTATTTGTAAAGGACATTATTTTTGAATCTGCTCATACAGCCATGTTTCCAGACATGACAGGCTTATCTTTATTATGACCTTTTCAAAAATGTAATAAAAATGAAATAAACATTGGTTGAAAAACTTTGTCTCTTATCTTTTAATTCACGCTTGCTGCTCTCTATCTTTAGATTTGTCTTTTTTTATTCAGTCCTGTTCCTCTCGCCACAGAATGCGTCTGAAAAAGAGAAATATAAATTCTGGGCTTATCAGTCAAATGGGATGTAAGTCAGAAGGGTTTCACCTCAGACAGTGCATACAAAAAAAAGGCAGATAAGGCACAAACTCCTGAATTGGAAATGTGTTATCTGAATAAAAGTAACATTTTTCTCCAGTGAGAGAGAAAGAGTGAAGCAAACCAGAGGATCTAAATTAAATTAGATATGATCAACAAAAGAATTAAATCATGTATAATCAAATACTCCCAAGGAGAGCAGAACAAACTGAACAGCTAAATATTTCAGTGGGCGGTGTGTTTGAGGACAGAGTTGCATAAAAACAACTCCAAAGCATTAACCCACAAGCTTATTCAAAATAGGTTTAGCACGAGCTAAAGATCCCACAGGGGGATAAACACAACTTAGATGTGGCACGGCTCCTTCCGACACAGCAGCAAAGCTAGCGACACTTCTATAAATCATGCTTCTATCTGCGTCGCGCTAAATGTGCCATCCGAATGCCTAAGCCCCCGGTGCTAATGGTACGCACTCGGCTGTCAGATTAAGGCTCATTTACTCCCAGCAGGGTCTTCAATTACCAATGATTAAAACCCCCTTTGGTGCTCGGTTTTAAGAGAAACAGGATCTGTTGAGATTGAGAAGAGCCACAGAGAAAGACAGAACAAGACAGCGAGGACACAGGTGGATGTTTCTGTTTATGTACTTTCGAGGAAGAGATGTCGTATAGCAGGGTTTGTGTACAAACACATCTCTGGATCTGTGCTATACTGCATATATATCATTCATTTTTTTAATTTGCTTCAAGCACCAGAGTGTCGAGAAAATAATTTATGTCACCAAGAATGCTCAGTTACACAGTTCAGTGTTTAAAGTGCTTTGCTGATTTGACCGGAATAATCTGGTATATGTCACCATGGTTTTAATAGCTTTTGGATGACGATTAGAGCTGCAACAATTAGTCGACTAATAGATTATCAGCAACTATTTTGATAATCGATTAATCATAAAAGTTATTTTTCATGCAAAAATGTCAGAAAATGCTATTTTCAGCCTCTCAAATATGGAGATTTTCTCTGTTTTATACAGTATCATGGACATTTTTTACTATTTTCTTACATTTTATGGACCAAACGATTAATTAATTAATCTAGAAAATAATCAGCAGATTAATCAATTATGAAAATAATCATTATTTGCAGCCCTAATGACAATGGAGTTCTATGCCTGTATCAGGCTTTAGTTATACAGACAATACTTACTGCACATAATGTCATACAACAGTAAACATAATGCCAGCCTTAACCCTTAATATGGGACTTTTTTTAATATCGAGCAGTATGATCTGAACCAGCTCAACACAGTGCTACTAAGTAGCCCTAATCTCTGCAGACAGCCAAACAGAGGCAGATAGTACAGCGGTAAATAGATAAAACCGGACAGAGCTACTCTATTAGAGCAGAGGACACCGTTCTGATTTAATTTGTCATCCGGAGAAAACACAGAGCCACCCATCATCCCAGGAGCCTGCTGCTGTTCCACAGGGTTTCCATGTGTGTCAGCCTCTCTCTCCGTCTCACTCTGCAGCCATCTCCATTACTTAACGATACACGCAGCAACAAGTCTAATGCTATAATAAGGTCATTGTTTTTACACTGTTCATGGAGCACACCATTACGAAGAAGTAAAACCTCATGTTGACAACAGGTAACATAATAGGAACGGGTGACTTGTCACAAAGCAGCTTTCTCTGCCATTCTTGAATTACTCAAAACGTTTTAGAGTTTCTTTAGGTTTCACTGCTGTGGATGTTTTTCTGCAGTACTTCTGTCTTGGTCTTGTGTTTCAAATAGAATACGTGGTCGTAGTTGTGGGTGGGAAGCTGGCGAGGGTTGTTGTTGCACTACCAACTTCTACTAGTTGGTCACGACACCTGCACAGCGGGGTTACTAGATGTCACAGAGGCTGTCAACAGCCCTCCCCAGGCAAACAGACTTAGCAGGGACTACAGTGTCACTTCAAACTGGGAAGAAATGGGGGAAGATAAAACCACTACAGTCAGGCCAGCCAGTTAGATGGCTCTTGTTTGTTGTCATACAGAGTGCCTGGTGCACAGGCACACTAGAGCTGCAACGGTTCGACGACTAATCGATTAATCGACAGAAAAATAGTAACCAACTATTTTGATAATCGATTAATTGTTTATGTAATTCTTCATGCAAAAATGCTGCTCAGCCTCTCAAATATGAAGATTTCCTATTTTATATCACACGTGAATCTTTTTTTGTGATCAAATTTTATTGATTTTAAAAATATGTCTCAGAAATTATTCACAAAGAAAATTACATAATTCAAAACAAAACATTAAATGAGAAAAAATAACAAAAATAAAATAAAAAAATATATATAAAATTATTACTAATTAGATAATAAATACACCCCCCCAAATATATATATATATATATATATTTATTTATTTATAAATTACTAAACTGAATATCTGACAAAACAAGACATTTAAAGACATCACCTTGGAATCTGAGAAATTGAGATTGACATTTTTTCACTATTTTCTGACATTTTAGAGACCAAACGATTAATCGATAATGAAAATAATCGTTAGTTGCAGCCCTAAGGCACACACTGACAAAATGAAGAAACTCATAGAAACCGAGCTCTGATCGAGCTGTACCTCCAAATCGCTTTTTATTTTTTACAATCCAAAATGGATTAATAGTATTTTGGAATGAAGCTATTTATAATTCAACTCTCTCTCTATCCCCACCTCTCTCATCTTTCTTGGTCTGCTGTGTGTCATGCAGCAGCAGCAGCAGCAGCAGCAGCAGCAGGCAGACAGTGTAGACAGCCACCTCCTCCCCTACTCCCTCTATCAGCTCATGTACGACTGTGAGATGAACAAAAAAAAAATGGAGCGACAGTTGGACAGAGACCTAGCTTCCCCCCGACTGGAGATAATCTGCCCTCTTGGGCTTCTCTTGATCTCTCTGTTGTCACTTTGTCTAGCAGAGAGACAGTGCTGTGCCCACACGCTCAACCATGCATGCATTTGCATCAACACACACACCGTTAATGCACCTCTCATGTCAGATGTGTGTTTGCTTTTTCCCGATGAAAACATATACATACAGTAGGTGCTGTCTACTGGATGGGAGGTGGTGGAGGATGTATACTTCAGTCAAGGTCTCAAGCTCGGAGAGCAGACAGGTTGTCAGGTGGCACATATGGCCCTTGGTGTCGTACACACACACACACCTGTGAACACACACACAAGCATAGGGACTCAGACATGTAGCACCAGCTTGCTGTTTATCTGTGTGTGACTCTGTAGGGGAGGATTTAAGTGGGCACGGATGATCATGTCCATGGAAGCACTGAAGAGAAAAATAGGAACACTCTCTCTCTCCCCCATCCCTATCCTCTCTGAAATGGGCCCACCAAGCTTGGCTGCCTGAGTTAAGCTCCTTTTAGTCTGTGCTGTGACTCCGACGCACCTGCAAGTGACCCAGTTGCCCCAGAGCGCCCCCTACAGATGTGATGTAAAAAAAGGTTGATGCTCTACCTCAGCAGGCTGTGGAAGTGAGCCTCTCCATAAATATTGCCAGGCAAATAATCTGTAATTTGACTTGTAAATAAGATGTCTATCCCCTTTAAATGAAGATAAATGATGTGAGGTATTAAGGCGAAATATGCACCCATAAATCAACGTTAAATGGCGTTTGCAGTCTTCTCCCTCTCGGTGTTTGTGCGCCGGTTTGTACTTCTGTGGCAGTATCGCAGTGCGCCGGGGGTTACACACTCTCACCCCGCCCCCGCCTGTCACGGCATGTGATGTTTTTCTAATTACTCTGAAAAATGACGGAGCGCGTCTCCACCCGAGTGTGTCGCCGACTACGCCACCACCGGCTGCCGAGACATACATCACTCTAATTGGCTCAAATAGCTCTAATATATGCCACCATGTTGCCTTCATGGATCAGCAGCGTCGCCTTTTGAAAATCAATACGGGAACAGCATGCTGGGACAGAGGAGCGTTACGTTCAATAAGCAGCCCAATGACTTTGGTATTTCGGCGTTAATCTTCTCGCTACCCGCCAGTGGTGAGGGCGGTAATTGGCGGTAATTGGAGGAACATTAAGGCCTGAGATAGAGACAGGAAGGGTTGAAATATGTCAGGATGCGCAGTGTTTGTGTGTGTGTGTGGGTGTCAGTAGGTGGTATGCGTGGATGTGTCCAGTGAAATATTTTTGTAATTATAGGTATTCTGACACATAACAAGGGCCTGGAAATATGGCAGAACAGCGGGTGGGAGGTTGATGCTGCAGGGCGCTGATGCTTAATCATTAACATTTGGCACCATTTTCCAATGCGTCGGTGATATGGTGTTTTGTTGTGCATATAGTGTGGTGCAGGGAGGACATATTTTTAAAGGCCAACCAGGAAGTCAGAATCGCACTGGTTCGACAAAAAGCCAATGGGATTTTTCCATTGGGTTTTGGATTATTCCAGAAAATAAGTTCTGTGGCTAACATACTTTTATGATACTTACATGTCTTGTTCAGAAAGATAAGCTCTACAAATGAACACCACTTTCAAGATTTTTGAAGTGTGAATGCAATCGTCAGAAGTAAAAAGCTAACGTTAGACTATAAACGAACTACACAATGGTCACATAACGTGAGTATACACAACGAGGCTGTAAAGGCGGACCGGTTGGCATGGTAATGTTTAGTTGTCTCATTTAGCCAATTGTTAGCAACGGCCTTTTTTAAGACACATAAAGGCTTTCAAATATTACTCCATCTATCTGCAACTGCTTATCCCGCTAGGAGTTGCCAATCCCAGCCAGAGTACATCCTCGTTGCCAGTCCATCGCAGGGCTGACACATAGAGACAGACATCCATTCACACTCACATTCACACCTACGGGCAATTTAGAGTCAACAATTAACCTAATGTCTGTGCAACCTTTGGACTGTGGAAGGAAACAGGAGCACCCGGAGAAACCCCACGCTAACACGGGGAGAACATACAAACTCCAAGCTGGATTTGAACCTGCAACCCTCTAACTGTGAGGCGCCAGTGCTAACCACTGCACCACCGTGCAGCCCAGGAAGAAGATTAAAATGAAGAACTGAAGAATAAAAAGTTAAAATCTCTTCACTGACCATATTTCAGGTCACCAAAAACCTACTGACTTCAAGATGAGGGTACCGGAAGTGCTAAAATGCTAACTCATTTCCAGATTTTAGGACTCATTCCTGCACCATTCTATTGTTGTTGCATAGACATATATAATAGTGACTCACCTGCAAAACAGTGATTTCAAAGCCAAACCGATAAAACGAGAAAGAATATTCAGGAAATTTCAGCATATTCAAAAGCGTTTAGTAATTCAAATTTACCCTGAATAGTAAAATATACGGTGTGTAGTAAAGGGATTATTGGAATTCATTTTAACATGCCAGTGAATTAATAGATGCAAATGCGAGTTTGCAGAATGTCAGCTGTTGTTGTGACAAAGTGTTGCAAACAGCACTCAGAGCATCACTACAAAGTAATACACCCCATTTTTTATGTTTTATAATAAACTGACACTTTTGATCATCCCACATCCCACGTGCAGGTGTTTCATCTGCATCTGAATGATATCTTCAAAAGGGACATCAAAGTCATAATCTAATAATAGATAGTAACAGCCCTGAAAGGTTGCAGAAATAAGCATAAAAATCCCAGTGATCCTCTGCGATTCGATCCGTTTTATGTCCAGTCAGTTTGTTTTATTGTGCTGGAGAGTAAAAACAGACTGAGCTCTGCTACTCTTTCAGTAAATTCACATTCACAATCCAGTTAACAATTTAAGTAAACATGCCAATGTTTAGTACAAGGCTACAGAACCAGTGGGCAACTCTAGGGTCTGAAAAGTGAAGCCAATGCCGAAGTGCCTTAAACTTGCATTCTTTCTAACAGCCAGCAGGGGGCGACTCCTCTGGTTGCAAAAAGAGGTCTGATTGTATAGAAGTCTATGAGAAAATGAGCCTACTTCTCTCTTGATTTATTACCTCAGTAAACATTGTAAACATGAGTTTATGGTCTCAATCGCTAGTTTGAAGTCTTCTTCAATACAGCATGATGTTCATTTAGTAAATTATGGTCCCATTTAGAGTCAAATAGACCATAAAGCAGGGGATGCTTTTAACGTGGCTACGTTGTGATTGATCGGTCGCTACTACGGCGTTGTCCTGTTTGAGTGTTTCCGTGTTTTGTCTGTTTTCAGTTCTTCAAAGTTAATATTAACATTTTGGTTGCCTAAAAATGTCTTGTTGTATTTAAATCCACCCTCTCGTGTTATTTCTGGTTGCAAAAACTAAGATGGCAACGGCCAAAAACCAAGATGGCCAGCTAAAATGCCGAACTCGAGGCTTCAAAACGGCGGTCCACAAACCAATGGGTGACGTCACGATGACGATGTCCACTTCTTATATACAGTCTATGTACACAACACATTATACAGCACATCTGTATTCCTTATCAAAGCCAGCATGGCACACTATAAGTGAACTGTACTCACATGTTTTAAATCTGGAGCTGATGGATGGGAGGGATAAACTGGACCGCAACCCTGCATAAAATTGGTACAGTATGTCATCATCCATCCTATACAACAACAACAACAACAACATACATGTTATTCAACTGTCCTGTAAACCTCCTGTCTACATTTTGTCTTTTGAGTCCAGTATGACAGACCGACTCAGTGGGCGATGATCTAGTGTATTCCCAGCAGGATGTCCTTGATAAAGCACTACTGGGGGGTCTCCTCTTCATTCCTTGAACGGATGTGTTCTCTATCTATATAGTCTATCTGAGATTAAAGGACAGAGAGAGAAAATAAACTATATTGCCCAACGGGAGACATAGATCACTGTCGCCGTGGTGGAAATGGAGGGAGGCCTTGCAGTGGGGACACTTTTGCCAGAAAATATTCTCCCTTCCTCCTGTTTTCTTCCCCTCTCTCTTATCCAGATGTCCTTTGATAAAGCAGCTGTACAGGAGATTTCAGCTTGTGTCATTGGTCTTCATTTGGGGCAATGAAATGGTTCGAGGAATGATAAACAGGGGTTCTCAGAAGCCATGTACCATTGTGGTGCAAAAAACCTTTGCTGCACTGGGATTCTGACCGTGCCTAAAAAATAAACCCCCAGCCTTGGGTTTTTTCGCTACCTTATCACACCATTACAGCTGTTGGTGCTCAAAGAGGCTCAGCTGCCTTTCTCTCTCTCTATGTGTGTGTGTGTGTGTGTGTGTGTTGGTGGCATAAAGCATTTCACTGAGCAACACAGACAGAAAGGGAGAATGAAGCAAGAGAAAGAGGGATGGAAAAGACAAAAAAAAATAAATCTGAAATTCAGTAGCTACTATTCAACACTGCTCGTTGCTGGTCAATATTTTTTTTTTTTGGTTCATATAAATCTTTTGGTCATTTTATGCCATTTTTACATCTGTATGGTTGCCATTACAAAAATGGAAATTATGTAACGTAATGTATTTTTCATAAAACCACACTCTCTGAAGATTAATACCGCCGAGTGACTATTATTCTATTTTGGTAAAGGAGAGACAGAATGATTGCGAGTGCAGCATGTGTCCCGGTAATGGAGGACCCAGGTGGCAGAAGGGAGCATGCAGTCTGTCTCAAGGATGCCTGTCTGACTTGTGTGTCCCGTTGCCCTAAGCCTCCCCTCTATTCCTGGATCTCAGCATAAACAGTGCTGTGTGTGTGGCACACTGGTTGTAAACAGTGGGGACAGGAGAGCGTTGATTGATCCGTGAAGTGCCCGAGCCAAGTGGCACGACTATAGTCAATGCTAAAATATAGGAGGATGGAGTCAATGATGGTGGATTTCATCTCCAACCTGTACTTAAGCAATCAATCATACAGGACATATTTATATTAACAAGTGTTTGTCTGCATGCATCTGTTTATGGAGAATATGATATACCCCTTCTTCTTTTAGTATTAAAAGGGACTGTATGCAAGTTTTGCAAAGTTTAGTTGTTTTTTATTGCGAATGTATGAACAAGTTGTAACCTAACCTAAAAAATTACACCTTCCGCGACTTTCTGGGTTTCCTTTAATCAGCCTGTAGACTGCTTTTAATGTGAAAATCCAACAGATGTGACGTCATGCACAATCGCGAGTGCCTTTACTCTCTTTAGTTCCGCTACAGGGCTAATAGTGTGCAACCATAGCTAAAGATCGGTTAGAAATGGAGTCTGCTAACGCCGACAAACGACCAGCTACCACCACGGTCTTGCAGAACAGGAACGTAACCAACGTTGGGGGGGGGGGAGGACTACGATTAACATCGAGGCTGGGCCTTCGATTAATGGAGGGACCATTGTTTGGTTTTGGGTATCAAAACAGACCCGAGCTTGCGTCTACGTAGTACAAGCACAGGAGCGAGCAACAGGATGCTGACTCATTGACTTAATGGCCACAGGTGTCACTGTTAACAAGCAATCTATGATTCATCTAGCCCCTTTAAGAAAAAAGATATATTTATTCTTCAACACAGCAGTGCATAAAATTAATGTGTTCTGTGTTTCTCCATGGAAATACACAATAAAAATAAGCACATAAGAAAATAAAAAGAGACATAAAGACTACATATTGGATGTTGCCCCAGCTGGCCACTGCCTGATTTAATACTTGGGAGTCAGGAGCTGCACAGAGCTGATGGCTGCTCAGTGGTGTGTGGGAGACCCATCCAGGCACACTTAATAGAACGCCTGTTATGGAAGCCATGTTACATTTGGGCCTTAGAGTAAACAAACCAGGACCCAGGGGAGGACAAATGGCAGGAGACATCTAAACATGCACATACAAAAGGCTGGGAGGGATTGGGATTGACTCCAGAAATTCACACTCACACACATACATACATACACAAAAAGCATGCATGATTTATTGCATCAAATTCAACCATTCATGCATATTATGCAATTGTTACTACACTACTACTACAACCACTATCACTACCACCACCACCACCACCACCACCACAGTCTAGTCATTTTGATGCTTTCTTCAGCATCGGAAAGAACGTTAATCTCCGTCCCAATGGGGAAAGTAAATCTCTACTGACAGTCAGTGTCATCTCCAACAAAAACAGTCTAAACACAGACGCTATACTGACTGTATAATTGGCCTCAATCCCTGTCCTCTATTTAGTATCTCTGACGCTCTGGACTTAGTTTAGCTTTCGGGTTATAACAGATGTGTTTATTGTTTCTAATTGCCTGGCCTTTTATTAGATCCACTTGCTGGAGCACTGAAACATTTCCTTAAGATTTTATCCATTATTACAGCCAATTATGATAACATTTTCAATTATTTCAATGTGCTTAGGGATATACCAATAGCGAGCCAATGTTATCTCAGATAGCTGGATCGGGTATTGGTAACAATGGGGCTGACCTATTCAATTAAATTCTGTTTCTTTACTATATACGTTATATGCTGGAATTTTAATTCCTGTTTAAGTTTTGACCAATTTGTCGCTGTATTAAAAAGGTTACACTTGTAATTCCTGTTAATTTTGAAGATTTTTTTACCAAGTTGGTGGTGTACGATTTATTATTTTAATAATAAATAACAATTCAGTAAATTTATATTTATGTAAACATTGGAATTGGATCGGTACTCGGCATTGGTAGATACTCAAAGTCCAGGTATCGCTATCAGTATTAGGACTGAAAAAGTCAGATCGGTGCATCCCTAGCATCTATGCCACCTTGACAATTCTGTAGCTACTGATTCCTTACAGTTAATCTTTGCTTCCTTTCTGCACATTATGCTCTTCAATTAGTGTGATATTGTCAATATACTTAAGTCCAAAAATACCTGAACAAAGTTGACCTATTTCTACTTAAAAATCCTGCTAAAAATCGCACCCCACAGATGAAATTCACTCATAAAGTCCAATGCAAATAGAGGGCGATAAAACTGTCTGAGACAGCGACTGAAAGGGATCTAACAAAGAACAAAGACAAACACTGCTGAACATTCAACCGTCAACATTACCGACAAAACATAACCCTTCCTGTTCCCTTGATATTGTCCCAGCCCATTTCCTAAAGGAGGTAATTCAGCATGACAGTGCATTTATTTCACCCGTAATTAACTTTTTCCCTTTCGACCGGCTCCGTTGTTCAGCCTCTCCTCAAAAAACCCCAGAGTCTGTCATCCTTTAGAAAGTTAAGCCTATACTAGAAAAAATCATCCACTTCCATTCGTCAGTGTGAAACAGCTTTATCCCCTTTCGATATGCAGAGATGTTTTTATGATCCATGTAGAGAAAAAGCCATGCATGTTTTTTGGAATCGACACGGTATGTTGATCAAATGTAATGCACGAGAACTCTGGTTTCCAAAAGCCTGAACACATGTTCATACATGCTCGATTGTGCATTCCAACTGTATATCCTTGCATGTCCTGCATGTACGTGCATGCATGCAATGGCCCTATACCAGGGGAGCACATTCCCAAAGAGAACATGGTCAGCGCGGTTGATCGGTGGTGACAAATCAAACGATGAAACAGGAACTAGAGCTTTGTGTGCATGTCTGGGAATGTCCCAACACACAAACAAGTAAACAAACACGGACCAGCAGCACACATAAAGGGCAAAAAAGAGGGAAACAGACTCTGCGGGGAGCTCTATGGGCCGCGTAATGAGTTGGCAGACGTTGCCAAGGCTTCTGTTAGAGGCTTGGAGGACTAATAGACTGAGTACCTACAAACAGTGTCCTAAAATGCTCTGTCTGAGCGGCAGCCAGTGAAAACAAGGTCACCTTTTTTTTTTTTCGCCGCAAACTTTCTAAATGATCTCGCTGTGTTAATGGAGAGAGCTCTTTACAGGGCCACACACTGTTTTGATTTCCAACCGAGCCATTCATGGCTTAAAGCGGGCTGCAATGTGAAACATGAAGCACAACAAAAACAACAGCTCACTCACATAAACGGAGGTTAATTGGGGGCAGAGATGTCCACTCTGGTCCTTATAGACGCCGGAGCAGACACTTTTTGTGTTTTTATTGAATAAAAGGAGGATGACAGCTTAATAGTTTTACTGATTTTTTTAAAAGAAAACAGAGAAAAAGACACATTCAACATTAATTTAAGAATAAAAAAGTTCATTCAAAAAAATCCTGCGGACATGGCTTTACAAATCCTGAACTCCAGATAGATTTTGACTCCACAGTGAATCAAGCTGGAATGTAAATCGTCTGTCTGACTCCCCTCTAAACACAGAGTAGGCGAAGGGAACAGAAACGAGCCACAGTAACGACAATGAAACTCTCTCTGGCTTGCGGTCAAGTTTTACTTACTCTGTCTGTCCACAACAATACACACAAGAATAAAATATAAACACAGAATCCATGTTGTATATTAGCCATCAGTGTTAACAGATTGTTCTACATGAGGATAGTATCAGCAGTCCATTTTTGGAGCGGTTATACGCTATGGTTACTGTATTTGTAGTGGAGCTATAGGTATTTTCTCTGGTTATTGTTTAGCTCCTGGCTCCAACATAAAGGTATGCTCTGCTGTAGATCCTTTAAATAATTACAGTGTTGTTGACAGCTGTGTCTCCAGATTTATTCCAGCTGAACTTTTCAACTTTAACATCTGCCTTGTGCTCAGATAGGCCTGTGATCCAGGGAGTTTGTGCACACCAGTAATCTTCGATGTGTTTGTGGGGAAGCGACACTAAAAGCTTTGGACATGGCGAGGTCAGGAGACGGGGTTATCTGGGTAATGTTTTTAGGATGTGAGTGAGAGGGGCTGGCCCACAGCCCTGACCCCAAACATCTCCACCGCCGTGCAAAACAAGCAAACAACGTCAAACACTGGGAGGCTCAGCAGAGCCGCTCGGAGTTCAAAGTTCTGCAACAACTTTCAGTTTCTGGGAAGAAATTGAAAAGTTTTTTTGAACAAATAATCAAAATCAAAATAAAAAAAAAAGTAGAAAATCAGAGCGGCTGCATGAAAGCCCTAATCCACACAAAAAAAACTCAACTACCTGATGAAAACAAACCCTAAGAGACATTCCTCAAGAAGGAAATGCAGTCATTAAAGTGACAGCACACAGGAATAGTGGATAAAGAATGGGAGAACAGAAAGAGTGTGAATGTTTTCGTTATTTTTATCTCTTATTTAGTGATTTAAAAAATAAGAATCAATAAGGGACACATGACTTCTTAACTCAAAGGTCTTCTTAATTCTCACAACATTTTATATATGAATTGTATAACCGATAGGGCTGTAAGAAAATATCAATACACAATATGAGTATCGCAATATTATGTTTAGCGATACTGTATCGATTCTCCAAAACGCAAAATTTTGGTGAGGAAAAACTGGCATGGCCATATTTAAAGGGGTCCCTTGACCTCTGACCTCAAGATATGGGAATAAAAATTAGATCAATATGGTTACCCACGAGTCTCCCCTTTACAGATATGCCCACTTTATGATAATCATATGCAGTTTTGGGCAAAAAACAAGTAGTTGTTTTTTTTGCATG
>CAKAOH010004885.1:5240-39411 GCA_916701665.1 Sebastiscus tertius | reverse complement strand
AAAAAAAAAAATGCAAACAGGAGCTTCAGATTTTATTTCTGCATTTAGACTTTATTGGACAATGTCAACATTTTGACACGACAGAAAGGTTTTAAAAAGTTTCACACAATAAAGGCGCATGTTCTACAAGATATTCAGCTCTAAACGTCAAAGCAGAAGTTCACTCTTACTACTACTCTTTTTTTGTATTCCATCCTCCTTTCCCTTTTCAAATCAAACATGTCTGTCGCAAGCAGATTGGCTCATAAATTCAGTTTGACGTGTCACAATAGATTTATAGCCGGATGTTGCAGGAGTGGCGGGCTCCTGAACACGCGCGTGCGTACACTTGCAAAACGCACACACATCATGAGCTTGCGAGCCTGGCCAGTGTGCTCTGGGCCTGCATAGATTACTCGAGCCTGATTTCCTCATTCCCTGGGTGCTGTTGTGGTTGCAGATACTCGGGCAAGAGCAGCCGCTCCCTGCTGGCAGCGGTCAGGTAGGAGGGCTGGGCTGGGCTGGCCGGGCCTGATAACTACCCTACCCATCCATGGTACGGAGGAGAGGAGAGGAGAGGAGAGAAGAGGGCAGAGAAGGAGACAAGTGATGAAGAGACAGACAGAGAGAGAGAAAAACAAGAGGCTTCAGTGAGGTTGAAATAGTGAAGCCAGAGTTTGTCTTTGTGTATTTTCATTCTGCAACAATAAGGTCAAGAAGTGAAACACAAGCAAAGTTAGGGGCTTTTACGAGGAGAGTGGAAATATTAGCCTTGGATTATTGCAAAAAAGGGCTTTTATGTTGAAAGTAAAACTAGAATTAAAGGAATACTTCCCCCTTAAAATGACCATTTGTATATCAATTACTCAACCCGTGTTACCTTGAAATCTTGAAAATAACTTTGTTTTTCTCGTATTCCTCCACGCTGAAGGGAGAATCAAACAACGGAGTAAATCCTTGATGAACTGAAGTAAATAAAGGCTGCATTTAACATCAGCAAAACATCCATTTACAAACTCATACACAACTCATGCAGTATAATTCACGTCTCATTTATTCAGTCATATACCTCAGTACTTCCCAAACACATGCATTTTCACTAAAATCGTACTATTTAAAACACTTGCGCCACCCCTATAGTCATAGAATTCAATCAAGAATTCAAGGTAACACGCTGGTAATGCGAGTAATTGATATACAAAAGGTCATTTTAAGGGTGCAGTATTCCTTTAAATGAATAGCTTGACATTTTGGCAAATATACTTATCCGCCGAGCGTTAGATGAGAACATCAACACCACTCTCATGTCGCGCTTATGAAGCGAGAGCCAGGTGGTCGTGTCTAGAAGGTAATCCACAAATTGCATTGTGAGACTCGCTGCTCGACGACCTATCCTGAACTTAACCATTCGAGGTCTATGCCAACATGTTCTCACCCCAACTTGTCATATACTGGCGCTCTGCCGGCCCCCTCGGCATCACTTTTTGGTAAACACGTATTTAATGTTGTGAATTAAACAAAAACACTTGGTTAGGTTCAGGCAACAAAACCTATAGTTAGGTTTAGGAAAAAAAACAACATGGTTGGGCGGTATCTAACGCCAAATGTCGTGACAAAGCGTCGGTATTTGATGCCCTGGGAATGAGAACGGGCCGTCTATGACTAATGTTAACCATCTTGCAAGAGTTTCGCAACTTTTGGAGAGAAAGACTGCAAGCAGGGGTTGCCAGGCAACGACGGAGACACAGCAGTACCAGACAGATGGATAAACTCTTTTTCACAGAAGACATTTCGACATGTCGCAATAGGAAAAGCTCAGGTTTGAATAATAATGTTGGCTGAACTCCATTTACCTTCAGTTTCCTGATATTTTTCAAAACAAAAGTTGTCCCGGAACGAATCGCTTAATGTCTTAAAATGTTTTAAATTGTAATATTTACACCTGTGTTTTCATTCAGTTATTCTGTCAGGATTTACACATAAATGTGAAGAAACATTAAGGATTAAAGAGAGTAAGTGAAAGTGAAATAAACCTCAACACAGAAAACTGTGTTAAAGTTTCGGTCACTGTATTTCATCAGAGCCCAAGGAGAAGTTGTGGTACAATCAGCCACCTGACTTAACAGGTTTAAAAGTTAAGCTGCATGAGCAATATTATATCATATACGGCATGTGGTATATGAGCTTGATCCAAAAAGTGCATACTGCTAAAAAAAAACAGTTATAAATGAAAATAATATGGGACAAGCCTGCCCTGAAGTGACCCAATCAGACCCACAAATAGGACGGTGTGAACTACAGTATATGTGACCAAACACCACAAGGTCAGACTCATTTAGTGTTACAGGTGACCTATTTCAACACAATTTCAGTCACAAATCTACGGAAGCCCTGAATGGACATGATTCAAACATTATTTAGTTACCGTTATCTCGAGATCACATGTAAATTACATTGTTAATTCGAGAAAAAAAGCTTTGTTATCTTGAGAAAACAAGTTATTTATCTTGTTATAAATTGCAAATACCTTTTAAATATATATAGTTGGGGATTTATATTACATTTATTTAAAAAAAGAAATATTTGTGTGTGCATCAGAAATATATTTGTGATTGTGGAATATTTTTTTTAAATTTTCTTTTACATTTATATACAACCATAACTATTTTTTAAGGCTGTCAATCAATTAAAATATTTAATCGCGATTAATAGCATGATTGTCCATAGTTATCAACGATTAATCGCAAATTAATCGCACATTTTTTATCCCTTCAAAATGTACCTTAAACAGAGATTTGTCAAGTATTTATTACTCTTAACAACATGGGAGTGGGCAAATATGCTTGCTTTATGCAAATATATGTATATATTTATTATTGGAAATCAAACGAATTTGCATTAACGCGTTATTATCGCGTTAACATTGACAGCCCTACTATTTTTGTGTGCATTGAAAAATATTTTTGTGGAGAGAGTCATTTATACATAAATCACAAAATACATTTGTGAATCCTTCTGTGTGCATTAATATTGAGACTGATCTGACTCCATTGATAACGACATGATTAACTCGTGATCTCAAGATAACGGCATTAAAAAAAAAAAGTTTGAATCATGTCCGTTTAGGGCTTCCGTACAGTTCAGCAGCTGCTCATTCAAACAAACAACCCCTATAATAAAGCATACAGTAGTCTTTTAATTCCTGGTATGCAAAGATCATGTATGTTGTGTGTGTGTTGTTCAGCTGGAGTCCATCCAGAGTAAGAATAGATGTTTTCAGTTGTCCGTTTGCAGATAAAGGTAAAGGTACCAAGACCCTTGCCCAAAAACGTCCAAGTTCATCTGCAGCCACGTGAGGACCACAACACACGGACCGCATGACCCCCACGTGCACCCGCTGACTCACAATCACACGGTGCACACGCATGCATATATGCTCACACATAACCAGAACACACAGATTGAGCAGATAGATGTGTGGACATGTGGAAAGAGAGACTGAGGGTGGAGAGATAGGAGGGTACGAGAGGTGAACACACGGAGAGAGAGACTGTTGGAGCTGCTGCTGAGGTGATTAGACTCGTCTGTAACAACAGTTGCTGTCTTCCCAGATTTGGCCGCCATTCGTTTGGCCGTTTGTTTGTTGTTTTTTCAGGACCAGAAAATGTATAGAGCAATGTGCCCGCTGCAGATAGCTCATAACAATAACTGTAAACATTTCAAAAAGTGGGTCAGCACGGCCAAAGTATAGTGCCAGCAGTGTCAAAGAGCAGAAAACAGACGTTTGGCCAACTAGATAGAAGACTGACAAACAAAACAACAAAATAAGGGAGGAGATCAGCAGAGGAGAAAGCATGAAAGATAGTCAGGCTCTTTGTTTACTTCATCATAAAGAACGATTCAGACATTAATTACATCGTGGGTTCCTTAACAGATTTACAAAAGAATTGTTTAATTTGGGTTTTGGATGAATATAGGAAATAAGACCTGTTGCAATCTTCTAATATTCAGATATTTTGTGAATATCAAGACAATAAACAAAAAAAATTCACCATTTGATGATTTTTGAACCATGCAAATGAGGACATAGCTACATACAGCCTCAAAATAGGGGCTGCAATCAAAAATATTATAGTTTATAATCACAATAATCTTGATTGATGGCTTGCTTGCTTGATTGATTGATTGATTGATTTATAAAATGGTGACATCTTCCAGTTGCTTGTCTTGTCCAACCCGACAAAATCCAAAGATGTTCAATTTACAATCACATAAGACAAATACAACTACAAATAAAAACTAATTCTACTCAAAAATGCACATATGATTGGGTGTACTTATTACTGTTTAAACAAAATGTGAAACTCGGCATAAAACCAAAAGGAGATTAAGCTTATTATTGTTCCATAAAAAAATTCTTGCTCAGCTTCGGGCTTTCAAATTACAAACTGTAATACTATAATATTATGAGCTCTCATTTTCATATTTGGGCTCAATATGCCAATATTTATTCCATATAATGTGGCCAAATTACACAAGAACGTCTTGTTACTGTAAAATGCATCTCTAACACGCAGAGCAAAACTGTACTCTGTTTCCAACGATATTAATTTATTTGCAATTTTCATGTCCCAGAAATGAATCATCCTTCTGTGATTATGGGATTTGTTTAAATCCTAATTCGATTGCAAAACTTGAATATTTTATTCTTATAATTTTTAATATATGTACTGGAGAAGATCACCCAGGATAAAGCGCTCACAATAGCCCATATACGACTGTTTTCATATCGCATATAAAACCGTATGTACGACAAAAAGACGAGAGACGACCCCCGACATCGCCGCGGCGCTTGACAACTCTTTCTTGAAGTATAAACAGAAAACATGAAGGAATTAAAAAAAAGATGCATCTACGTTGCAAATACCTCATTGAAGCAGGTGTTGTGAGTTAAACAGGGTTTTTATAAGTAACCACACACACACACACACACACACACCAAAACACACGGACATCCTCGCAGCCTTCTGGTGCTGAGTGTGTGGTCAGGTTTGTCACCCAGTTTCCTGACTTGCTGAGGCCAAGGCCTTTTCCCAGCAACACACACACACACACACATGTACACACTATCCAGACACATCCACTTCGACCTCACTCTGTCTACTTTCACATCAGCACTGTCTAGGTTTTTTTTCATCACACGCACAAAAAGAGAAACACAGAGAAAGATTGTTTTTCTAATACACTGTCAAAAGTCTGGGAATTTCTGTGTTTCTAGTGTGTGTGTGTGTGTGTGTGTGTGTTTGTGTTTGTGTGTCTATTTGGGTTCAGGATCGCGGGGTGGGGGGTCATGTGGCTAACTTTTTGTCTTGAGAATTTGTGCTTACATACAGTCACTCACCCACACACACATTTACGCAGCAGAGAATGACATGTTTTCCCGCTCAGGCTTGGTCCAGCTTCCCTATTCACCTGGGTAAATAGAGCAGAAGGAAGGGCCTTTCAATGGAGCCCACCACACACACACACACACACACACACACACACACACACACATTCAACATAACCCCACCCCTGCACTGCCTTCACTGCAACTGCACACAAACACTTTTCAATTCTTCCTCAATCTAACATCCACTAACACACACACACACACACACACACATACTGTATATATCTGCCTCCTAAAACACTGTCCTTGTTTCCTCTCCTCCTATCCTCTCCTCTCCTCTGTCCGTCCACTCTATTGTTGTCCCTAAGTGATCCTGACAAGTCGATTCACATGGCATGATCACGCCTGACCGCCTCGATTTAGGACACTTGTCACCAGGGTCCCCCGGCAGTCGATAAATCTGCCCTCGATCCGCCCTCCGCCCCTCCAAAAACACACTCCCCCCACCCCCCCTTCATATACACCCCCCCTACTGCCCTTGAACTCGTTTGGAGGGTGGGTGTGGTTGGAGGTAATGGGGTGAAAGTTGTGTGCATGTGAGCAAGCAGGAGTGGGCATAATTGCACCAATGAGATAACAATACTCAGACCTCAGGCTTGTTTGTGGTCGGCAGTCCAAAACACAGCCCGGCTGAAAAGGCAAACACACGCACGCACACACTCATGGATAGGCGCACACACGTTCTCTTTGTATGCGCGACACCTGTTATGAAATTAACTGGCGAACAGAGCGATGACTGTCACGTCCTGACATCATTAGTTCCAAGTTACACAGCTAAAGCTGGCAAATGTTCCTTTATATAGTTTCTCTTTTCCTCTGTGTGTGTGTGTGTGTGTGTGTGTGTGTGTGATACAACTGTTGGAGAGGACATATGGGAGGGAAGACAAAACAAAAAAACAACGGTACAGCTGGCAGTGAATGCATCACACAGCTTTATAGGACAGTATGGAAGTATTCTGGGAAATGGTCATTATGAATGACAAGCTGATATGGACGTACACTTTGTAACATGCATAGAAACACATAAACATATTTTTTTATTATACTTATATAGTTTAATACTTAATACAAACTCTTATGAGGCTGTATTATCTCATGTATCCTGATACAAACGGTGACAGACTGTAATTGCGGAGATCCAGACTGCTAAATAATATAAACAAAAGCAAGAAGAAAATGTTGAAACTAATCACTGTTCCCCAAATGTCTTGTTTTATCCAACCGACAGTCCAAATTGGTATATAAAAAAAGTATCAAAACCTCACATTTGACATGCTGGAGCCAGGAAATATTTGACGTTTTTGTTTCGGTTGAATCAAATAGTTGCCAATTAATAGTCTGTCGATCCACTAAAGTGGTTAACTAGTTGTTTCAATTTTTCTACAATCATGATAAAGCCTGAGGTCATGGTGTGAGTGATGAGTGGGAAAATTGCTAAGATGACAGAAAGAGAAAAGCGGGGAAAAACCCGCTATCTATGTTAAATTTATCAATTTGTGCATGACAGTTAATTCTTGAGGTTGGAGACAGTAGTTTGAGCTAAGTCATGTGATAACAAGCGGTTGTATAAAGCCTCTTTCACACATATACTGTAGTTCCCGGTAAATTACTTACTGATTTTCACTATTCACACTCCATCCAGGAACATCTCCGCCTTTTCAAACATTCCATGGCAATGCCGGAATAGAAGGGGCAAGGGACAGTCCAGCAGATGGAGGTATGCAACACTTATGGATGTCAACCGCCATAAAACTCAACAGAAGAAGAAGAAGGAGAAGACCAGATGTACTTGTACGCGGCGGAAGATGTCTCTTATTATTTTCAGGAACATGGCGGGCGAGGAGCTTGTTTTTGTCCGGTGCCAATGGTGTTGTAACGTATTTAACATTTAACAAGTTTGCGAGGCGAGTCAAATCATCGTAAATGCTAAACCGTAAACAAGTCGCGGATTCAAAATACATCATTAGCGTCCATCATGTGACGGACATAACCCTTTACGCGCTTGTCTCTGCAATGTTACTGCTTTCATTCGCAACACAGCCGTACATCATTGAGTTTCACACTTTGGTCACATTATGACAACTGAGCTATCTCCATGACAACTGAGCACACTCTATCTGAGGAAAGGTCTGAAGAAGACCATAAAATGCAGTTGAAAGCACTAGAAAAAGCTAGTAAGGGGACCTTGAGTTAGGATTTTTTTGTCAAGATGATTCATTGCTGTTTTCCTTTGCGTTTTCTACCGCTATAGGGATCCTAACATTTTTTTGTATATTGACAACTTTGTTGCAGGGCACTTGTGGTATAGACGAATCCAGGGAAATACCGGAAGTTAACGAGTCACCATTGCTGCGGTGGCGTCTCCCTACAATATGCAATAAGCTCTAACTAGGCCAACCTAATGACCACAAAGTAAACATCATTAATCGGTCGGCGTCACACACAGAACGCGTACAAAGTGTCTGCTAACCGCGTTAATTGGTGACTTTCAGCCGAAAGCGTCGTGGTTGCTCGTAGCGACGGCAGCCGTGTCCTCGTAAAAGCCTTCAATCTGACATTAATCCATTTTAAATACATACTCATCTGAGTTTATTATCACCTCCAACCATTTATGTAAGTTCCCACAAGCAACCGGGACGCTTTTCGGCCGAAAGTCACCAGTTAACATAGACAGTGAGTCACTACAACTTGCCACCGCAGTAATGGTGGTGCCGCTATATCATGGAAGACACAAAGCGGTCATCAGATTCGTCTATAGAGCCCACGCACAAATACACACACACATAGCGGCAACCCCTGACTCACTTCACATCAATTCTCATCATGAATACTCATGTAGTTTACTTCCTTTCTCTCATTTCTTCTGTGGAAGTTGACAGGAAGAGGAGAAAGTGCTGACAAAGACACCAACACGAAGGTCTCAGAGTATGCATGAGTGTATGTGTTGTATGTGTGTGTGTGTGGGTGTGTGAGTTTGCAAGGCTTAGTGTGCACAAATGGTATGTAGCATTAATGCTCTTCTGTAGCAAATTAGTGTTAGCAAAAGTAAAAGGCCTGTGGGCTCAACAGTCACTGAAGAGGCACAAATGCAAACAAAAGAAGAAGAGGGGGAGTTCTCAGAAAAGATTATGGTAAAAGTAAGGTAAGGTAAATAGTCACGTGCCTTATTGCAATATACTTTTTGTTTTTCAAATTAAAACATGAACACAAAATGAATACATCTCAAGCATTGTTTGCTGAGGGGGTTCATGCATAGAAGTCTCCAGTGGCTGCAAAAAAATTATGTTATCAATGGCGGGAAATTCTGAGCAAACAGTTCAGTTCAGTGTGTGCGTGGGTGTGTGAGTGATAGATGTATACTAAGCGATGCGGACGGCAGGTTTTGAGACACCTGTCCCCCTAAAGATAAGAGCAGGAGATACCAGAGAGCTGATGAGGTGTGTTTCAGAGGCCTTATCTGAGCTGATGTATCTTGAAAGTCAGATGGCATGGCAATATAGTGCTGGCACACACGTATGTACACACACACGGCAAAAAGATTATGCAAAAGGGGACTATCTATCTATCCATCTATACAGCAGTGTTTTTATTTGTGCATTTATTTTATGCTATTGTCATTATTTTAAAGGTCCCATATTGTAAAAAGTGAGATTTTCATGTCTTCTTTATTATAAAGCAGGTTTAAGTGCTATATAAATACTGTGAAAGCATTGAAACTCTCAATATACAGAGAAATAAACACAGCCCGTATTCAGAAACTGTGCATTTGAAACAAGCTGTCAGGATTTCTGTAATTTTGTGATGTCACAAATATACAATATTTAGACCAATTTCACAGTTTTAAATGTAATCATTCTAAATATGTGTCCCAGTATAATTCCGGTTTCAGTGTACGTATGTGACTGACATCAGCTGACAGGAAGTAAATATGGATCCATGCTGTTGCCTAGCAATGCAATTCCATTGAAGTTTCTTTGAAATGCGCAGAGACGGAGCGTTTCAGACAGATAATAAATACAGGCATAATTCAGGCAGGAAGTAGGAAAATAAAGGTTTTTTTTGTTACGGCATGTAAATATGTTCTAGCGGAAAAATAAAATACAAGTAGGAACCTGTAATTGAGCATAATATGGGACCTTTAAAAGATAGTTTCCAGTTTCCAAGATGCATTAGATGAGAAACACTCATCCATTACAGCTATGACTAAAACAATATGTGCTCAATTACTGTACCAGCACTATTCCTGTTAAAAGAGAAGTCGGTGTCTAGCAGGTTCTGTTTTACAAAATAATAAAAATGTTGCTTCAAACAAATGCGCAATGTCAGCATTAAGACTGATGAATCAGCAGTGTGAAATGTTTTTTTTTTTTTTTTCTTTTATCGCTCTCAAAAGCTTTCACACATCAGCCGTGATGAAGAGAAGCAGGAAAAAACATACAGTGCATTGTTTTTCCACCTACTTTTTGGTCATTTCCTATTAATTATTAATTCACTGATAAACATACAGCAAGTGATTGTTATGTCATCAGTCTGTTTTTTATCTCCTGAAAAAAAAATGTAACTGTAAACAGCATGATTTACCTAACATTTGCAAATTAACTCCAATACACACTGTATGCCACTACAATATATATTACCTTCATAATAAATTAATAGATCAAATATCCTGATATACGTTTTCCTGTTGTGTGGCATTGATGAAACCTACTTTCACTCACTGTCGGAGTTCATGCAATAATAACGTGTTAATGCAAATTTGTTTTAACACCACAAATTTCTTTAACGCAACTTGTGTTTTGAAACTAGAAACTAGAAAAACCTAAGGAATCCATTGGTACCAATCATGTCATACTAGTTTGTCATGAAGGAGGCTAAATAATGCTCCAAACTTGCGCTAAATTTTGGCAAGGAAAAACTGGCATGGCCATTTTCAAAGGGGTCCCTTGACCTCTGACCTCAAGATATGTGAATGAAAATGCATTCTATGGGTACCCACGAGTGTCCCCTTTACAGACATGCCCACTTTATGATAATCACATGCAGTTTGGGGCAAGTCATAGTCAAGTCAGCACACTGACACACTGACAGCTGTTGTTGCCTGTTGGGCTCGAGTTTGCCATGTTATGATTTGAGCATATTTTTTTATGCTAAACGCAGTACCTGTGAGGGTTTCTGGACAATATTTGTCATTGTTTTGTGTTGCTAATGATTTCCAATAATAAATATATACATACATTTGCATAAAGCAAGCATATTTTCCCAGGAGGATTATAGAAGATTTTAAATATAGCTGAATTTCTCAATAGTTAATCTGCAATTTTGAATATACACATTCAATACATTTACCTTGCCGTGAAGATTAATTCAGCTGAAGTAGATAATGAGTATCTACATGTCATGCATGCTAATGTGATGTGTATTCTGCAGAGATTTATGACGTAAGCAATAAAAAAAACAAAAACAAACAACAACAAAGTTTTGAAATTCAAATCTGTTTATTCACGTCTCACACTAACAGCACCGTGAGTGGAATTAGGAATATTATACACACCTTAAAAATGGGTTCACACTCAAACACACACACACACACACACAGAGAAAACCACAGGCTTCACAATGTAGTTATCTGGATGCAACATTGGGGTAATGTAACCAAGCAGAGGCGCCTTAGCTCATCAACAAAATGAAGCGGGTTGAGGTGTGTGTGTGTGTGTGTGTGTGTGTGTGTCTGTGTGTGTGTGTGTGTGTGTGCGTGAGGATGTGGAGAGTGTGAGAAAGAGGAGGGGGGCGGTGGGGATTGAGGGTGGTAGGAGCACAGCCGTGCAGAGAGATAAGAAGTTGTGGGATTGTCGAGTCGAGAGGGAGAAAAAAAACGCAGAGAAAACAGATGGATATAGAGACTCTTTATGTGAGTGGGAGTGTGTGTGTCTATACCACAACTTCACAGCAGTGGTGCCAATATTAGAGGTCACATTTTAAGCACTTCTGACTAATAACCAACATATTCCTTCCCATTAAAAACATTTATTACAGTTTGATATTTCATACAAGACTCCAAGTGAACCGATTCCCGTGATAGTATACATAATGTTCAAAGAGTTTTAACCAAGAATTTGTGCCACTTAATAAATGTTTTAAGCCTCTTTTATTCTGCACAACATGAGTTAGTAACACACATCTGCCAGTTTCAGCCCTTATCCACTCACCACGTACCATCTGCTGGGTGCAGCTCTCTACCTTTCTTTTATCAAAGAAGTCGTTAAAGCAGGGGATTCCCGATTCCTCCCAGAGTCCAATTCCTGCCATTTGGGGATGAGAAGAAGTCCGGTAAAATAGAAAAAGAGAAAAGGTTGAAGGTGAAAGGTCAGCGTTTGGATAATATTCCTCAAAGAACAGACAGTGTTAGAGAGCGGGGGCACAGAGCCTGAATGTGGCTTCACATGACGCTGATATCCAAATAAGCGGCGAAAGATGATTGTCCGGGTAGCGCATGCGTGTTCGCACTGTTGCTACAAATACATGGACACACGCATCACACGTGAGCGCCGTGTTGCCGTCCATCCTGTGTATGCACACGCGAGCGGGCAGAGCAGTCTCACACCTGCTTTTCATGTACATGTACAGTGATGCTGTAAGATGAGAAACAATGCAGCAAAAAAAACTGTTGCAGCGCTTTCACACACATTCTCTCCGAGCGGGCGTTCGCATGTTCTCACCACACACACACACACACACACACAGCTGAGGTAAGCAAATTATCTCTGTGTTGTTAAAGCCAACTTTCTATCCATCCTCTCACAGTTGCTCACACCTCTAAACACACACAGACACGCACACACACATATATTACCTTTCATTTCCTGACTTGATTTTACCCCCTGATAGACGTCCACGCGCTTGTACAGTGGACATTACGGCAGTGGAAGCCGAGGGAAGCGCGATGAGAGGAAAAGAGAAACAGGAGTTATGCAAAAACAACCACGCGGTCAACGCGTCACATGAGTGAAAAAATGAGAAACAATGCTGCCTGATGAATAGTTTGGGTTGTGATTTCTGGTATCTGTCGGTGGAGAAGCTCAACGTGAATGTGCATTTGTGCAATAAGAAGTAATAGTGCACATGTCTTTGTGCCTGTGTGTGTGTGTGTATGTGTGTGTGTGTGTGTGTACGCACATCACAAACAGTGAAGGTACATTCGGTTTAAATCGTGTTCTGAGAATCCGCTGGCCCACATCAGATACATGTGCCGCATGTATTAGACACACACACACACACACACACTCTGTCATAAACAAAGGGTCCTGTGGGAGGAAGTGTGAGGGAGGGAAAGCACCTCATCAAGACAACAACAACAGCAGAGGTGCAGGGAGCGACAGCTGCTCACTGAGAGAGACATGAGGGATCACCTCTGTACCGTAACAACAAACACAAGCATGGCTGCCTCCACTCTCACATACACACACATAGGACACACCAATGGACACACCTCGTGGTTCAAAAGAGGGCAAACCTGAAGTTGGTAAAAAGGAAAAAACCTATGAGTTATGAATATTTGCACTTTCTCCCATTCACCTCAAGTACATAGTTTGTGTATTCGTGCAATTTCCAACAAGCTCCAGAGTTGTTCAACTTTGTTCAGCCGACAGAAACACTCACACGCACTGTGTTTGGAAATAGAGAAGTTATTATTGTAGCATGAGAACTGTTTAGTACAATATTCCTCTACCGGATGACAAACTGCACCATCTGTCTCAAAAACACTGTCTTCCACAAAATTATGTTCCCATACAACTAAACTGTTATGTTCCCATGCAACTAAACTGCATTCTCAATTATGTTTTGAGGGAAGCATATTTTCTCCCGGATTACGATCGCAGTTTTAAACACGTGGTTAACGTTGTAAATTGAAACAAAAGAAAAAACGCACCAACATGACTTACTTAGGTTTAGGCAACAAAACTACTGGGTTAGGTTTAGGCAAAAAAAATATCATGCTTTGGCTAAAAATTACTACGTTTCACACGGGACACAGACAGCTGTCTCCTGCGGGAAAGTCTTCTGGTGTTTGTTTGACCCATCCACCACATCTTCCACCCATCCATAGTGGACTTTCTCACTTGTTATACTGGTTATTGTACCACGTAACTTGACAGGGCTGGTCTTGCAGACCGTTTACAGTTTGTAATTGCTATGCTAAATATTTTTCATTACCCAAATCCCAACTGTGACATCACATCCTTTTTTGGGGGCCGAATGAGGGCCAATTTAGTTGAACAGACGACTAATATTAGCGTACCTTTTGTCAGCAAAATCTAAAAATATTTATTTTGGCTAGAAGTACTGTTTGCCTGGTTAACGTGTAGTATTTATGAGCCACGATTAAATCACTATTTGATGTTCTTTCAGTTGTTTGGCAGCAGAGATAGAAAAAAAGGAGAGCAAGAGAACAACAAAATTGTAAGTTTTAACAGCTGAGACTGTATCTGGGTTAACCCACTGCTGACCAGATGTTGGCTGACAGAGGATTTACTGTAGCCATTGCGCCGAAAACACACCAGGTAGCGGCAAAGTGGGGCCACAATAATTACATTCTTCTGCGGGAGGGAGGCGTCTTCATGTGGTTCAGGCAAGAAGAAAATCTTTGTGACATAGGTCAGCATGTCACGGGAGTCACAGGACACTGTTAACTGGCTGCGGGTATATACTCTGGCTGCAATTCGCCACCAAAAGTCAAACTATTCCATACTTTTAGCTTGGCCGCACTTCACCGCAGCATTCTACGGACATTGCCTTGCAGCTTGCTGCAGGCCGCACTTCGCCGCTGCTCTGGTGTGTTTTTGTCGTTAGTCTATTGAGATCTTTATGACGCCCTTCATTTCAAAACACATAAAGGTTGTGTCTTGAAGGTTAACCATGAGTTGGGAAAATCTCGCTATATGGTTATGGTTAGGCATTGATGTTGAATAGTTGAGGTTAGGATAGGTTGTCCGGCGGTGAGTCTCAGAAGAGTTTTTGCAAGTTTTTGCCAGATTTCGCAATTTTCGTGGTTACCTTCCTGACACAACCACACATACACTGCATTTTCAAAAGTAGCCAGCTAGTATGAAATCTATGAGGGCTACCATGTAAACGCCTATGGCTTGTTTAAAGCTTCTTCCCTCTGTATTATGTCAATTATGTCAACATGTGTGTGTATGCTGAAAGTCAATCAGCACCAAATAATTACAGGGTGCCCTCTATTGACAAAGGCTGTGCTGCTGAAACATTGTATTTGCTGAAACTAATGTTTTCTTGGTACTTCTTTACTTTCTTGTTAGTATCACTGACACAAACACCTGAGGCCTTCACACACCCAAATTATCCCCGGCAGCAACATATCCATCGCTCTATCTATATCTCGAAGTCCCCTCTGTGTCATTCTGCTTTCACTCTACAGACAATGCATATGGCTAAGCATGTTGCTGCTTTGACCTTTATCACTTTAACTTCACAGTAAAAGAGGCCCCCATTCTTTTGTGGGTATGATAGGAGCAAAAAGCCCAGCCTAACTCCACCCATCCTGAGTACAACCACACGCACACACACACACACACACACACACACACATATACAGTATCTGACCACAGTAGGTGTCTCTCTTGGCCCCAATTGACTCCAATCAAACCTATCCCTAGCACATAGCCATGGTCACGCCAAGAGGCCCGGTGCTGGTCCAGCCCCGCTATTACGTCATGCTAATTCATGCTAACACTCATTTCATACTGAGGGTATAGTTTTTGTTGTTAAACTGGGAATCCCTGACTTGCTGTACGACTGCATGAAGAATATGAATCTTACATTTAGTCATTTAGTCATCCATCAATGTGCCGTATTGATCAGTGAGAGTTTTCCCGTCAGGGGGAACTCCCGGCTGCAGAGTCACTCTCACACACTCACACATAATGCAAACAGACACACACCTGCCTCCAGGGGAAACCACCCCACTGGGCACAGCCTTAGATAAATTGATTATTCATCAGAATACATAAAATGGCAGTAATAAATACGGACAGGAAACCCCCACCGCTGCATGTAACAGTAGCAGCACGTAGAGGTATTTGGCCTGACTCAGTTGTCGTAAGTGTTTTTGTTGGCGCGTTTCTTCGTCTGGTGAGTTGTAAAGTGCAGGTGCACAGCCCTCTGGACAGATTGTTGCAGGGCGAGGAGCTTTTCCTATGCAAACACACACACACACACACACACACACACACACACACATGCACAGGTGCATCCATGTAGATAACCTGGTGTCGTGCAATTTTATCACCCATAGATGATGTTACAACTTCTTTGAAGGGGCATCTTTCACCTGCAGTATAAAGATAACCACTCACACCCACGCTGCGTCTGACTCTTGAAATGTTATTTTCATTTTTGCTGATTTACAACGTACGATAGTGAGACTGTTCACAACGTCAGCAGCTCCCGTCCTGCTCTTTGTTGGATTTGGGGAAGTTTATACTCCGGCAATGTTAACCGAGATAGTGTTGAATAGTGATAGTGAAAACATAGGTTTGAAAATGTGAAAAAAGTATGTAAGCTAAAGAGCCAACAGATGGTTATATTAGAACGAAACAAACAGTCTGATCTTACATTTTACAATACCAGCCTAACACAAGAACAATGCTGTTTCTGTCAGTATCATCTGGCAGGTTTTCACCCGTCCGTGCACATCCAAATTTTTCTGGCAACGTGCTCACGGATGGGCGGCGAAAATGGAGAACTTCGATGAGCTTTTAGAACGAGGAGAAACCTGCACGGAGTATAAACGATCCAAACCTTTCCTTGTTTCATGATTCCACGTCAGCTCATGTCCGTGTGGCCGTCTTTGCAGAAAGCATAATCATCATAATCGTGTAGTCTATATAGCCATCACGTGCATATGTAAGACCCATTTTTAAGGGTTCTCGTTTAAACACGAGTCAGCTGGAAACATTTAAAAAGCCGACTGGACTCATGGAGCTCACGTTGGCTCGATTAGTTGGCTAGCTACCGCTGATAAACTTGGCCAGACCTTTCGCCAAGCTCCTCCCTAAAACAGCCACTGTCCAATCCTACGTTAGCAACCGTAACTAGGTGCAGGAGGTTCAAGATTTCAGCCGTGTGTACGGAGCCTGCAGTGTCGTACTTTTCCACTATTCCGAAGTCAAAAAACACAAGAGGAGCGATATCGGATATGGTGTGTGGAAGACCTCACTCACAGCTGAATCCATCCATCAGATTTGTGAGATTCGGTGTATGGATCAATCCCACATTTGCGAGCAATATCCTGACATGCTTTACAAATGGAAAAGCAGAATAATTTAGTTTTATATTAGATAATGAAAGCTATAGGGAGTCATAACTAAACATTAACTTAGCTTAAAAAACAATAGATTGACTCACCGAACATTGTTGTATAGGTTTGTCCTTCATGTGAGCTGTAAAGACGTGGGGTATCAGACGCTTGCATTGGGACCGCTGTTTCTTTGATTTTAATGGCCTCTTCATTACTCAATACTCCACCGACAAATTAGCCGATACTGTGAATGTAGCTCTCAAATGCATAATTGTAATCCTTTCTGTCTACTTCTCTCTGATATTTCAGAACGATTAATCCAGAAATCTGCAATTATTTCCTTTGGAATATCTCTCAGTGACATCGTTGAAAGTGCCAAATAATGCCAAGTGCAAAAGTTTGAGAGGCCTAGCGACAGTAACCAAGGGGGAAGGGGCTTAGCGAAGGGTGAATTCAACCAGAGAAAATCATAGGTTGCCGGTTAGAAATGAGAAGCCTGTTTTTGTTTACCTCTGTCTGAAATCAAGGACCCATTCCTTCAAACATTAATACTAATTTCAAGTGGTACACCAGCCACTGTTGTGCCGTATGAGAACAGGATGGTGCTCTGTGGGCGTTGAATTTGCACCGCATCAAAAATGTGCTTCTCTTTCTGTCTTAAAATGGCTTTTTGAGCTCAACTTGGTATTTATTGCAACCCTAAATTCAATATCTACTGGATTATTTGAACGGATTTGGATCTCAATAACCCTGTTTATTTCCAGAAGAAAGGGCACAGTCACCTAAAACCATTTAATGATTCATTTATAATATTTCAAATGTTTAAATGGACAATATTTATGCCAAGCTTCTCTTAAGAGGCTACTGAATGCCCTCTCTTAGGGGGGTAAAGAGAAAACCGGCTGTTCCTGAATCAGCCAGAGGCAGACGTTTTCTGGGAGGGCATGGTGAGGATTGCAAAACAGGAAACACAGGGCCTTGATAAGTCATGCACACACACATATACACACACACACACACACATACAGGGCAATTGCACATACAAAAAAGTGTGTGGGCATGTTGCGCAGGGCACTTGGAAATGGGTTCGAGCGAAAAAGAGAGCGTGAGCATGTGTCACAGCAACAGGGGCCCCTTCTGATGCTCTTCTCTGTAAGTACAGGATGTGTGTGTGTGCAAGTTGTGAAGTTGAAGAGATGGGTGTAGGGCTTACAGTACGTGCCAAGATGATCACAAGGTGTGATTGATGGCACTGTTAGCGAGTTGGCCGTCAGTCGCTCTGCAGGACTAACAGGTACCAAAAGGAGGGAGGCCTGGGTGACAAAAAAAAAGAAACATAAAGGCAAAACATGACAAACGAAAGGAACAGTAACATGAGTTAAGTGCTCATAAAGATGGATGAGTACCTCCTTCTCTTCATCTCTCTCTGTATCTGTTTCCCTGTAATACACACAAACACATTCGACACGGTGTTGTCTTTCCTGTGAATCCTGGACAAGTTTGAACACGCACGCCGCCCCGTGATGACTTTAAACACACATACGGCGCACACATGTCGAACCAGCACTTAGCGTGGTGTAACACTTGTGACACAGAAATATGATAGGTGTAGTGTCACGAGGGACTTCTTGTTGAATGGTACAGTTATGTGGCTGTACCACTCTGTTAGTGTTAAAATATCTGTCTTTAACATACTTTAAAAGTCACTGCTTCTTACCTCGATCATCCTCAAACTGCATGAAACACCTGCACCTTTTTCTTTGCCCTTTACAGTCACGTTTTCTTCTTTTGCTGCTATTCAGAAATGGACGTAGTCTTCGTGACGTCACCCATAGGTTTCTGAAGAGCCGTTGTGTCGTCATCTTGGCAGTGACAACGCAGCCTAAGTCTTGGCTAATCCAAAAATGGGCAGAGAGGTGGATAATTGGTGGAGCTGAGGCCCAGGTGGCAATATTACGAATCCTACTATAGGATGACCTGCCCAATATGCTTCTGATTGGCTTACCATACTTCAGGTTTCCTCGTCTGGAAGTCAGTGGGTTTTTAGTTAGATGCTTGAAATAAGGTCTGTGGTTAACACAAGCTGAAGAGATTTTAACGTTTCGTTCTGCGACAAAAATACATTATTAAATAACTCTAGAATTTTGAAGCTTTTACGTGTCTCTAAAAAGGTGGTTGCTAACAAGTGGCTAAATGAGACTACAATACGTCATCATGCAGACTTGTCCGCCTTTACAGCCTTGTTGTGTATGGGGATTGACTCGCTTTTAGAGCCAGCCTCAAGTGGCCATTCAAAAAACTGCAGTTTATGGCTTTTTCTGTGAAGGCTTCATTTTTAACTATTCATCTAGGAGTCCCGATGTTTTCTGATCTTCTCTTTGCTGTGCTTCACAGGAGCGTAGAGCTTAAAAAACGGCTCTGTTTAGAGGTGTCCTGATGGTTTAAAAAAGCTCTCAACACTCTTTGCCTCTGTAGATAGAGGAGTCAGTAAGTCAACACTTTGCTGCAGTCAAAAGTTCTTTTCAGACATGGTAAACTGGCTTCATCTATCTGTTAAAGCATTTGACTTTATACATATGTGTCTATCATATAAATGTTTGTCATGGCTTTATTCAGACATAACACTACCATTGCAGCCACAACCTGGTATATAAAAGGGGAATTGTGGCATTGCTGGATAACAGTGGGGAGTTCAAAAGTAATGATATCAAAGAGGAAGAGTGTTTTTCTGTTCTCTCAAAAGTCAATTTTCCATCCAAATTTAGTGCAAATTTCAACCAAATTTCCATATTGGCAAAAAAAGGCGTGAATTACTGTAATGCGTGTCTTTATCCATCACTGTTGTGCAAATATTAGGAGTTGGGCACATTGAGATAAACAGCTGGTGGTGCTAATTCTCTTAACCACTGCAGAAGAAGAGGGCGCAACAAGATTATGTAATCAAAAGAGCGCCAGTCGAACCTCAAACAAACAAAAACGATGTGGAGAACCTGATGGAAACATGGCTCTTAGGTTTGTTTCATGCATTAATTTGAGGAAGGTTTCAGTCTCCTCAGCGCTCCACAGATCTGATGTTTTCGCTTGCCGCTATGTTTCGTCTCTTCAGTGGAGCAGAAGCGGCATTTCACAATTTCCCGTAAAAACAGGTGGATGAATTGTTTTATGGCGGAAGCCTTGATTAATAATGATCATCATGAGCATGAGAGGTGCTCGACACAACACAAACTTTTCTCATCAGTTACACCATTTATAAGAGAATTTGGCCGCCATCCATGCAAATGTTTCATTGCTATATATGCAGATGAGTGCATGGTTTACATTTTATACAGTTATAAAGCAAGCCATCCCTGCTGGATGAGTGTTACTGTGAAGCAGCATTTGTATTAACAAGTTTTGTAATATGATGATAGTACAGCAGTTTGACCAGAGTAGAATCTAACGGAGACATGTTACGTTTATTGGCTGTGGCAGGTCAGAGGTCAAAATTGGACATTGAACAAATAGACTCCTACAGTGTGTTCTAATCCACGTACTTCAAGAAGTACACTTCAATGTAGTGCACTTTGTGCACTCTGCACTCACTTGAGTAGTGCGTAAATTTCAACGGGGTAAGGTCGTCTCAAATCGAATACTCTGCGGCGCACTGACAGGAAATGACGATTGCAACATTTGACCACGGCTCGCTACCCGCAAAAAAAATGAAAGCAGAGTGGAAATTACGTTTCCAACGTCGTAGCCTACGCCTACGATGTGTCCTCCTGTTGGCTGAAAATGCACCGGTATGTTTACGTATTGTATTTTTTATTCTGTTATCTACGTCTGTTTGAATAGTGGTCGTGGCTCCGCCCCTTCTGCTACGTAGCCAAGATGGAGGCAAATGAGTGTGTCAAAATAGTGAGTGTAAGTACAGAAGTACGCGGATTGGAACACACCACTAGTTTTCATACCGAGAACAGACCGCATTTACTAAATGCAGCTATTCAAATTATATTGGTTTCTTCATCCCTAAGTAAAACATACAAACCGCTACAGTACAAATCTTTTTTGTTTGTTTTTCCAGTAACTCAAAAGGTAAAGTTAAGAAGCTCCCTGCAGGAGCTGGACCCTGAGGCAACATCTATCTGGCCCCTGTCGCTAAACAGAAACACTATGCAAACGTCTGGGTTGTCCTTATGGGGAGTTTACTGTACATGCTGTGGTAGTGGTGTATGTGTGTGTGTGTGGGGGGGATTCTCTGGAACAGGATGTAGCTGTGCAAACGCCTAAAAGCTTCTTTTGCTTCTGTTTGCACAAGAGATGAAGCAGCAAAAAAACCCAAAAAAAACAGATCCTTTACTCTAAGCCTCAGGTCCGCAATGTACCCACGCTGGGGACTTTACCACAACCCGTCAGTCCGAGGGAGGAGAAGGTACCACCTGATAAAAATCTCAGTTTGAGATTTACTTCATATCATATTGTAATGTAGATCTTCAGGTACATGAAAAGCACTATATTTTATATTTAAACAGCTGAATGGATAACTTGGCAAGCAACACAGTAGAATGCAAAGCTATGCAAATAAGATGCAAAGAGAGAGTCAGCACTGTGATGGAAAATTTCTAGTTGGCTCAGAGACACATTTTCACTAGTGAGTACGCAAATAAAAATGTGAGTTCAATCATGATTATATAACAATCCGGTGGTGACGGTAACTAAAGTACATTTACCTGAGTACTGTACTTAAGTACAGTTATGAGGTACTTGTATTTTACTTGAGTATTTCCATTTTGTGCTCACTTTATACTTCTACTCCACATTTAGGGGGAAAATGTTGCTCTTTTTACTCCACTACAAATAGTTAAAAAAAGTTAAATTTAAGTTAGTCAAGTTATTAAGTTTGTCAAATTTAAAGTTTCATCCAAAATATAAGAGCAGCTTCTAAAATATGATGCATTGTTACAGATAAAAGTACCCAGAATTAAATATAGTAGATAAAAGACTTCTGCTTTTACGTTAATGGATCAGTAATATTTCAATAATGAATATGATAAATATAATACAAATATACAGTGTTTGAGTACTAACTAGTGTATTTTTGTACTTTTACTTAAGCAAATCCTTGATTGCGAGACCTTTACTTGTAACAAAATATGTTGTATTGTAAAATATGTTTGTAAAAGATCTCAATACTCCTTCCACCAGTTACTTTTATTACCTCAAGTAGAGTTTGCTGATAAATACTTATGTACTTATACTTAAAAGGGACAGTGTGTAGGATTTGGCAACATCTAGTGATGCGGTTGCAGTTAGCAAATGAATACCTCTCCGCTCACTCCTCCCTTACCAAGACTGCGGTAACGTGAGCCGTACCAGGGTTTTTCACTCTGCGGCTCACATTACCGCAGTTTCACAAGCGTGTCAGAGAACTACGGTGGCCTTCAGGTAACGTAAAAAGGCGAAAGACTCTCTCTAGAGCCGGTGTTTGGTTTGTCCGTTCTGGGCTACCGTAGAACATGGCAGACTCCGTGAAGAGGACCCGCTCCCTATGTAGATATGAAGGGCTCATTCAAAGCGAATGAAAACACAATGATTCTTAGTTTCAGATGATTATACACGAATGAAAACATAATTATGAATATCATGTTCCATTTCTGCTACACACTGGCCCTTTAAGTAGGATTTTGAATGCAGAACTTTAAGAAAAATTAAGAGTAGATAATGTTCTTGTTTCAGTTTCTCCCTCCACAGGGAGGTCAAAGGTCGGGGTCAGGCACAGTTAGTAACCTGGTTTGAGGGTATTTCAGCTGAGCAGGTGCTTGTCAACACCAGCTTGAACTCACCCCTTATAGTACGTACACAAATGATGTGGGATGCGCAGTCTAAACAGGGATTAAAGGTACAATAAATGACTTACAGGTCCTCACTCATAATAATTCCCCTGTATGTTCCTTAAAAGAGGAGGAAGAAGAGGTGAAGGAAAGAGATCCCTCCAGATCCAGCTGGTAAATGAAGCCAAAGAACAGGTTTGGCAACTATGACTTCATCCTCCCAACAAAGACGGCGAGGGATGGATGAAGGCGTTAGGAGGAAGAAGGGAAGAAGTGAGCAGACATTAAAAGAAAAAGTCACATCACCGGCAATTCCAGGTACATTAGTGGGTCACATGAGATGCCATTGGCAGGAGAATGAACCACACCCTGGCATTTGGTACAAAAGTACAAATGAGTCTATGTTTATCCACATGGTAAACAGCTATTGTATTTAACCACTCACGTTGACTTTCTTGGCTTCTCGGCCTGACGCCTTGATGAAACCGCTGGGCGTTAAGTGTCTCCAAGCTGAACACAACTTACTACACAGTTATGGAAACCTTATGGACCAATGATGGCCAGTAGATGCCTATCTGGTGGTTTTTCTCATGAAGCTTAATCCCTGAGTGTGTCTACTGTCAGACCCTCACCCCACCCGCTCCTGTAATACCCCTAGTCTTCCCATGCTGCTCCATTTAGTACCTATCTATATATCTGTCCTTTTTTGTCTTGCCTCTACCTGGACGGAAAAACGCCGGAGGTTTTTCTCGTGGGAAACTCTTGGGAGAGGTATGTTGCCCCGTGAGCAGGGAGTGAGAGTGGAATCCCGTTTTTCTGGGTCTGGCCTCACTCCCTGTTCCGCGATCCCATCCCAGACTCGGTGTCACGATCAGGCATCGTGTCAGGACTCGCAGCGATGTTCTCGCCTGTTCTCGCTCAGCCGGATTTTGGGGTTTTGGTTGTACACACAGCACCTGTGCTCTACTTAACCCTGACCTTTCTTTTCTGCTCCTGTCTTACATCACAGTGTTTCTAATTGTGCTTCCTTTATGGCAGAATTTCACTCCCACATTTTCCATGCAAGGAACACTTAAACTCAAACTACCTGATCTCCTTAAAGTTAATTTTGCCTGAGAGCGCAGTGTGTTTCCCATATTACATTTTTTGATTAATATAGAGGCACCTTGCAATGACCTTTATTATGATTAAAGCAGTGTTAACAAAACGTGTGTCTCTAGAGTACATCTGCTGCCAGGCCTTCCTTGTCAAACTCCCCAGTCAAGTCAAGTGAAGGACTTATACTGAAGTCACATGATTTTCAGTAAGTGGTTTGTTTTTCAAGGAGGGAAGCGAACATACTGATTCACATCATAGTGACTATTACTATGACCAGGTCCAGAGGATAATTTCTCAACAACTCCTAAGTCATTAATTCAGACATGAGTATTAAAGGAAGGTTAATATGAAGGCTGTTGGTGATCTTGACCCTCAGTCTAGTGCTATCTGACGAGTGATGGCTGGATTTCCTTCATACATGCTGTGGCTGTTAAAGGCCAGAGTATGCCCTGAAATTAACTCATTCAAACTAGCTTGTACTATGTGTCATCCAAACACGTTTGAAAGTATAAGTGGGTTTTTAGAGTGGCATTAGACAACTACAGTCAGGAGCCCTTAAGGCTCTGGAATGATCTGCACGAGGAAATCAAGTTAGCTGAGTCGGGAAACTCCTTTAAATCCCTTCATAAAACATATTTTTATCGGAGAGCCATTTCTGATTTTGGGTTTTAATTTCCTTAAGCTGTCTTTCATTTCTTTTATTTTATGACATGTCTTTTATTTTGCTGCCCCCTGTGAAGCACTTTGTAACATGGGGTTTGAAAGTGCTCTATAAATGAAGATTATTGTTATCAGGTAAAAGGCAAGACATACAGTATATTCAAATATATTATATTGTAAATCATTCCCAATGCTGCTCAGAGTAATCGCAGTCCAAGGCTTTTCTCTCTGGTCCAGTGCGCTGGCGGTCTCTCCCTCGCTGCAACGGACACAACCACTAAGCTTTATGCAAATTAGTGTGTGATGATGTCACTAATATGCAGATGAGCGTATGGCGTCATCTGGCGACTTTGGAGCTAGTGCCAGCTACGTTAATTTGAAAAGAGTTGGCAACACTACACTGCATTTTGATTTCCACAGTTACTTTGGGTGTTCACCGACCGCAATTTCCACTACTGGGGATAGTGACTTCAAAGAACTTATATCGATACTTTCTGGCATAGCTACCAATAGCTACATAAAATAAAAGCGCTATACCAGTTGCACAATGGTTGATGCACTTCCTTTGTGATGTATATTGAGCCTTCGCTTTCCCGGTAGAGATCGTACCCGGTGGCAAACAGAATTGAATAGTGAAAGTGACACGTCTGTGCTGTTCTGCTCATACTGTCTCTCTGTCCTATTGTCAGTTTCGGATTATCTGATTATTTTGCAAATTGAAAGTTTCTGACTTCTGTTAAAAAAGAGATGGAAATGTTCTTAATTAAAGCAGACATTTATGTGTCTGAACGGTTCTAAAACATGATTTTGGCACATCTTGATATATCAACAGAAATATGCAAAAAAGAAAAAAAGTAGATACCGTCTCTCCTGTTAACTTCCTCATTCCTCTTCTCCTCTCCCCATTTCCCAGAAAGAGAAACACGATGAGCTTGAAAACAAGAAAGAAGCCCAGTGTGAACTTCTTTTTGAAATACAGATCTCTGAGTGAGCCTAACAAATTATGAGCAAAACCATGGTTGACATTATCCCAGACTTTTTTGGTCCACGTTTCTCTGCAGTCATTGTTAAATTTAACACATAAACACAAGCATTAGCCGTCAACGGATTGCTATTTTGAGATGTTTTCGATCTAAATGTCAATGCACAGTATATCTCTGAGAAGCAGAACAGCCTCACATCCCCATCCTACTTTCAGAGTCACATCACAAAAACAAAGAAAATAAATAGTTCTTGTCCAGCATCACACTATATCAGCCGTGATAACACGGGGACAGACAGCCGATCGGAAAAAAACCACAAAGACGGGTAGACAGTGCAAGCAAGCTGTGTCCAAACTCCTGGACCTGTGTGAGTTGGGACAAGGAGGTCAAGAATGAATGAAGCGAACAAAAGACAGTCACAGACTTACGCTGCGATGACACAACAGCTGATGTCCTCACGCCTCGTCATGTGGAGATGAAAACACACTGGACTTGAGTCTGAGCGAAACGGACGCCGAAAGAGTGGACGGCAGGAAGTGAGTGATATCAGCTGGGGGAAGAGTTTGAGAGAGACGCTTCCTGGGTCACACACACACACGTGTGCATACATGCGCGTTTGAAGACTTACACGCATGGTGATGCAAGTGACAAAATGTGTGACATAACCGCGGTTAGATATCTAACACACATGTTAGGAGGTGTTTTCTGTTTCCACTATGGTTTCACACATTTTACTACATTTGCACTCACTTTTTTGTAAACTGCAGCACATGTTTTTCGCTTCACTACTTGGGGGAGGTCAGCAAAGGTCAGATTAAGAGTTTGGGAGTGTGTGTGTGTGGTTGGGAAGTAAAAAGTGAAACTATATTAAGTTTTATTGGGAAGCAGTTTGGTAAAAGAAAAAAAAGGGGAAACCATCTTTATTTAATGGTATAAACACCTCATGGAGAACTTAATTGGAGGAAGTTTGATGCAGGAGGAACAACAACAAAAGCAATATCCAGTTATATCACATCAGTAGTGGAGCATTGGGTGTATCCCTCTTTCTGCAATACACACATAGCAAATGCACGGAAGAGAAAAGGGGAAACTCTATCTCAATGAGGTGAACAATACTTGACATATCTTGACATATTTTTACTACACACTTCCCCTCTTTGTGACAACTTCCTCACAGTTTTCACTACCAGCGCTGCGTACTATTAGAGGCTGCATATGAATGAAGAAAGATGCGCACACACACACACACACACACATGCAGGAAAGGGGAGAGAACGAGAAGAGAGTTATTTTGCAACTAGAAAGAGGAAGGTACATGTGTCACTCATTGTTTTGTGACGCAACACGGACCACTCAATGAACACACACTCTCTTTCACACACACACAGGGCTCACGTTATTACCGTCTCTTATCCAATCTTATATGCAAAATATTCTGTATCGCCTGGGTATATTTTCATTACAACAAAAAAACCTCTTGTTAACCCTGGAACAACGAGGGACCTGAGGGGGGCAAGATGGAGCATGCAAGTACACTCAGTTACCCACCTCTCCCTGTGTCCAACTCACTGGCCCAGCAGATTTGCATAGATATTTGCAAGTCAAATGAGATGCATGCAAGAGACGGGGTGTAACTCTGGAGAGCAAACTCTCCCAGAATTCCCCTTCCTTCTGGGAGACTCCCAAATTTCTTCCAAGAAAAAAAAGAGGATGTCTCGTACAGTTTGCTTATAATTGTTCCATTGTACGTCATTGGGATTGGTCAAAAGCATTGCACCTGCACACCTGCATGCAGAAAACATCCACAAAGGCACATTACACAGTAATCTTCTCATGCACACATCTATGTACAAAATTATTTAGGAGCAAAAACAACTGTATTGATATTCTCAATGTACCTGATCACCCAAATCAGCCTCAGGGCCTGAACTAAAAGTGTTGTCGCCGTCATTTGTTTTGCCTGCATTTACATTGTTGATAGAGATGGAAATGTTGTCTTTGTTTTCTGCTAATTGATGCGTGAGGGGTCAAGACCTTGCTGCCCTTCACAGGCTTTGATTTCACATGACCATGACCCTTAAAGGTCCCATATTGCAAAAATTTAGATTTTCATGGGTTTTTTTTGTATTATAAAGCAGGTCAAGGTGCTATATAAATACTGTATTGAAGTAGTGAAGTATTGAAACTTTCAATCCATGGAGAACCACACACAGCCCGTATTCAGAAACTGTGTCTTTGAAACAAGCTGTCAGGATTTCTGTAACTTTGTGATGTCACAACTATACAACATATAGACCATTTCACAGTTTTATACATAAAGATTCTAAATGTGTCCCAATTTATTTTTAGTGTATGTGAATGACATCACCTGACAGGAAGTAAACATGGACCCAAGCAGTTACCTAGCAACGCAATTCTGTAGAAATGTATATATATATATACACACACACACACACACTGTATATATATATATATATACAGTGTGTGTGTGTGTGTGTATGCATTTCCTTTTTTAATCAGCCGAGCTACTCCATAATCTTTCTACTTACCCCCAGGGGTACAAGTATCCCCAGTAGGAAATCACTGCAATACTTAAATGACATGTGCTACCTCTGGTATTTATGACTTACTGTAGATATCTAGAAATCTAATGAAAAACATCTGCTATAGTGAAATTTTAAAATGAACATAGCTAGAGACCATCTTGCGATGGGATCACACCAGCCGCGACGCCAAATGGTGCCAAGGTCACACCGATCTTAGAACTCGGCCTTCATTTTGATCTCAACTACACACCTGTTAAGTTACATGACTGCATTGTTGTGACGCTATCGTGTTGACCACAGCACAGACAACACAAACACCTGACAAAGTACTCAAAAGCACTTGTGTGGTGGTTCCCGCAATAGGTGTCTCCAGGTCCACATTTTGCCATGATGAGTCACACACAGACTCACCATGTGTAAACAAAGCCAAACGCTGTCGCCGCTGGTAATTACCATCAAACTTATATAAGAATAGAGCCACTTTTCATAGTAGGCATTTCAAAGAAGTATATTTTTGCAATATAAAATCTGCAGAGCCCAGAGCTGGAACCAAAGAAAGGTTATAGGGAAACACAGTCACTCTAAAAGCTCACTGCTCTGATGTCAATCGAGCCTCTTTGAATTGACTGGGAGACATTTTGAATATGCAAATGAGAGGGTCTGCCCTCTGGCCAATTGGTCCTCAAGTCAGAATACTATTAAAGCAAATTTTACTCTATTTTGGGTACTTAAGGATTCTATAGGATCTTCCACAGTCTCATGTTTAAGCCGTCTGCCTTGGCTGCCCGTCTACCTCCAGTTCAAAGATGATGATGAAAAACACTAGTACTCTAGTAGTAATACTAGTAGTAATATACTTCCCTTGCCAAAAAGAAGTTTATTCAAGTGTGCTTTAACTATATTTCTTTTAAACTTAAAATAAGAGTGTATGCTTTTAGTTTACTTTTGATGTACTTATCAGAGATATACTTAACAAAAGTATACTTAAGTATAATTGGCTTATACTGACAAGTATACAGAAAAGGCTAAATATATTTGGCTTATGCTGAGCATTTGTAAACATATGTTTTGATAGTAATTTACTTTAGTAAGTTAGTTAGTTAGTTTAGTTAGTTAGTTAGTTTTTGCATTCTCTGTTCACCATGGAGGCATGTGAAAATTTCTTGTCACAAAATATCAAGTCAAATAGAAAAAGTCTCTTTATGTAATGAATAAATCATTGGCTAAGTACTATAAGTAAATGAAAACTTATAACTATACTTGCAGTAAAAACTAATAAAATAGTAGTTTGCTGAGAGTATGTATGTGCTGGATGTACTTTCATAAACTAAAAAGTGGACTACAAGTACATAACTAGTAAACTAACAGCACACCTATAAGTTCACTTAGATGTAAACTAGTTGTGTACCATTCTTACACTTAAAGTACACTTAAAAGTATATAAAGTACACTTAAAAGTATACTTTTATGAACTAAAAAGTGGGCCAATTTAGTCCCAAAAGTATTGAAGTAGTACACTTAAAAGTATACTACCAGTACACTGATATTAGTATACTTACTACATAAAGTGTACTTGGGAAATATACTTGAACTTAATTCTACTTCATAAAATAAACTTGAAGTATGCTACTTTTTCGTAAGGGTTTGCTTTTGCTGTAGTTTAGGGTGCTCACAACTCTCTGCAAAAGCAAGAAACTTTTTTAATCTAGTGTAAATTGCAAAATAAAGTTGTATTTGGAAATTTTCTGGATTTAAATTTACATTTCCACGTTTAAAAATACCAACCCTACCATAAAACTTGGCCGTGCAAACCACAAACAGATCACATACACACACACATCTCCCAAATCTAGACTAAATAAACACTGGCACGCATGGTTTACTCCAACACTAAACGTCTTGTTTACAGCAGCAACAATATTACTGAGCCCATGCAGTTGTGTCTTTGATAGCAATATGATTTGACTAATGATGCCGAGCCAAAGGAACAGGCCCAACAGGTTGGACTGTACTGACAAAAACAAGAGGAGACGTGACTTACAGGAAGCTGCTCAGCGGGCCTGAAGAGGAATTGCACAGACCAGTGGAGGTTTGGCTCCATGTATACAGTGAATATATGCAGAAAAACACTAAAAGGCCCCTATTACAATGACTTTGAGGGCAACCAGCAACATTGAAGTATTAATAACTCTAGAAAAAAATAATGCCTTCTTTAGTATTTTGTTTTTTTATTCAAAGAATCCTGAAAAAAAAAGAGAGGGAATAATATGTATCTCACAACTTGTTTTATAATAAATACTCACTAATGGCTTTTTAAAGGGGCAGTACACCAATTTTACACATGATCAGTTTACTTGTTATGAGGAGTACTACTCATCCTGTGAATACAGTTAAATAATATCTTGGAAGGAGCTTTCCAAATTATGAAAAAATACCATGTAAATAACCCTCATAATAGAATTCACTATTCAGTTGCATCATGGGAATTGTAGGAGATGGCATTTTTGGAGCGGTGGTTCTCGGACTGTTTCCAAGTGAACCAAAATGCAGGCGACCTGTGTGGGCATTTGTTGAGATGGACACAGGTAAACAACAGGTTAACATGAGTGAGAGAGGACTGGCATGGACTTCTGCAGAAGTCCAATGTTTGCTTTACATCTGGGCTGAAGAGAACACACAGAATATGGTAAATAAAGCAAAAACAGTGACATTTATGAAGTCATAAACTGGAGGGATTTGTGCGCAGTGCCAAGTCAAAGTGAAAACACTTTGACAACATCATAGTCCGCGATTCCCTGCATAGAAGTGGCAGCTCTCGAGATAAAAAAGATAAATTTGCTTCTTTGTACACCCCCCTCAATTTAGTTTTTTCATTTAGTCCGCTTTGATTTGTGAACCCTGAAACCGAACCAGACAGAAAACAAACAAAAGTAGCATTTTAACTCCGATTCGGACTAACCAAAACAGATTATGGCTTATGAAACGCCCTTACTAAATATATATTTCATCAGTACAAGCAAAGTTCTCAAACCATTTGTTTTTATCAATATACATTTTGTGGGTTGTACTGCAAAGGTCAAAGGTTACCACCAGGGTATAGGTTTGAATAACATAAACAGCAGGAAAAAGACAGCAAACCATACATACCTATATTTTGGTGACACATTGCAAAAACATGTGTCATTGTGTGCGATTAATGAGCAAGTCGCTGCAGGTTGCTGCACCTTTTGTTTGGACATGAACATCCAACCAGGCCCTCGGTACGATCAGGCTGCAGCCACTTAATAATCGGTTTTGCTGAGACTTGTGTCAAGTGGTCAGAAAACACAGAGGAAAAAACCCAATGTACATCGTGTACTTTTCGTATGCTAAAAGCTCTCTCATCTGCCCACACGTTCTTACACATATTTGCAGTATGTAAATTGCCGAAAGCAGGCAACAAATCTGTGCGCACATGCACGCATTAATCCCCTAAAAACACTAAATCACCACACAGTGAAAATATGAACGCAAGTGTGCTGACATGTACAGTACTCGCTGTTTGTCGTTCACACCCCCACACACACACACAGACACACACACACAGAAGTGGAGCAGGTGAAATGTGGCAGGTGTGTTTCTACAGTACCTGAGGGTTGTCTATCATTTAAGTCAGAGCTACAGTAGAGGGATAGGGGTTAAGAAAGTAAGATAAGATCTTTACGCACACACTCAGAAGTACAGCACAAACAGGTTTTGCTCCTGGATATTGATCATGTACATATTTGTTTGCAGAGTGTTTGTGAATGTGTGGGCGTTGCATGTCAGAGATCTCAATACTGCATGACAAATTAACCCTTTATTTCCCCTAAGCGAACGCTTTAGTCATTCCACGACACAGAGTGCCGCTTGGAAACCACCTGCTGCACAGAGACACTCAAACACAGGGATGTAGTGGAGTGTAAACCCGCCAAAGTACACTTTAAAATGAATTTTAGTTTGAGTCTCATACAGATGTGCATGCTTTTAGCATCAAAAATGAACAAATTATTTGGGATTTAATAGTAGAAGATGAATTGGATTTGAAAAGTCTTGACTGTTTGTGGTTACTCTTTGATGTTGGAGGTCAGAGGTCACATTTATATTCTTCTCTCACCACTCATTTCTTTATTCACCTTAAATTTTCCCTTACGTATAGCTTCAAAGTTTGGTATAGTATATGCACAAACTGGCACTATCGTTGTGCATCATTTTATACATGTTTCTCTGTATTTAATGCCACAATTTCACGTCAATGCTCAACGTATTTAGTTCAATCAGGTAGTCTCATTGAGCTCTTTTTCAAGAAACATCCATAATTGAACACGTAAGCTTTAAAATCTCCAATTAGATCATTTAGCTTGTGGGAGTTTGCAGTTTAAGGTGCACACTACCTGGAGCTGCTCCAACCAAGATTTGGGCATACTGTTCTGCTCTGCATCTTTTTCAACCAGTGTGATTTTGAGTTGCATTTAAAATACTACTCTTTTGTTTGGGCATTGGTTGTAACATAAAAAAGTGCACAGGCTCTCTAAGGCAGAGGTTCTCAACCTTTTCGAGTCGCAACCCCCTCCAATATCACTGGGACATTTAACTCAAAACGCCTCGTTGCAAACTCATTGATCGCTCATGAACTGTCATCATGTCAAAATCCCCACATATAGCTGTAGATTCACTGTATGCTGGCAAGTGATTTAACGCTTTTATGGTGCCTAAACATATGACTAATGTAAGCCCCACAGCTAAGCAAGTGGGCGTTTGTGCTGTGAAATGGTAAAATGAGCATGGCTAAATTAGGGGATGTTTGTGTAGACGTGGCGCTCTCCAAAGTTCACGATCTGCTGATTTTGAGTGATTATTGTGAATGCTCTGATTAATAAATGTTAATAAATAAGGCTTTAGATTAGTTGTGTTTAGTTTGAACAGCTATTACCTAGGCGTCGTCCAATGTTCTCCAGATACTGTGGATTTTTGCGAATTTTGCCTCCTGGGACTTTTTCTCTCCCTCTGACCACCCGGAAATCCCCAGGCCGAACATCATGTGCAAACACACTTTGACTCAAACAAATACACTCAATAAAATATATACTGAGGTAAATGATATCACTGGTGCAGGCCATGTAATGTACTAAAAACCATTTCCCAGTCAAAAATATGTTATTTTATTTTTAATATTCTATTTTATTTTTTTCTCCACAACCATCTGGCGAAGAAATGATCTTGCGACCCCCTTGGAGGTCCCCGACCCCCGGGTTGAGAACCACTGCTCTTTTTTTACTTTTTTTTTTTAATATGTATATATCATCTGTCACTGTCAATATAAATCCTACTCACTGTACATGTAGATATATGTACATAATACTGTACATAATCATCCAGTACATGTTTATCTATTCAGTATTTATTTCTTTGCACTATTTGTATTGTCTACAACTTAGAAAACACTTGACTTGTATATAGACATATAATCATTTTATTTCTCATTTTATCGTTGGTCATTGGTTCTCTTTATATATATTTACATAATATTTATATATACACCTATTTTATCACCACTTGTGTAACAGTTCTGTCTATTCCTCACCTTTATTTGTCCAGCTTTGTTGCCCTTGTCCCTAGCTGTTATTTTTTTCTATTTCTGGGTAAGTACGTTTAGAGAATCACTGATTTGGTGGTCTATATCAGTCATTCCAAACCTTTTTCCTCAAGGGACCCCTTTTCTATCATTGAGTAAACGGACAACCCCCTGACTAAGTGACATATTTTATGGTTATTTCATATTATATTCAATGCAAAACAATAACAGTACAATTATACCAAATAGCGAACGCAATAACTGCAGGAAGTTTGTGTAAAAGTAGTGATTTGGATGAATTGTGAGCAGATTATTTTTCTGTGAATATTGCATCAGAAAGTGAATTGAAATAGAAAATGTTATTTTTAGGAACTTTTAAAACAATTCTTTGTCTCTAAAATTTTTAACAACAATAATATATCCTTAATAGGCTTGTTTTTTGACAGATTCAGTGTTTTCTTCTCCGTGACACTTGGCCATTGTTCTATTAGCTCTTTGGTTGTTTTAATTGCATACTTTTATAATGCAGTTTTCTTCAAAGAAATGAATGAAATGCTGAGATAAAGGCCAACTCTATATTTTTAAAACAAATTCTCTTACACCCCTTAAAATCAAGAAGATCTTGCAACCCCCCGTGAAGCTAAGTGGGGGTCGGGACCCCCCCCGGTTGGAAACCACTGGTCTATGGTGACATGTACATTATGTACTGTATGTAAGTGTCAGTGTGAGTTAAGAG
>CAKAOH010004881.1:1324-24117 GCA_916701665.1 Sebastiscus tertius | reverse complement strand
CATACTTAAATACACTGACTTAGCGTACATACCTGCATCCAGGTGTGATCAGATGTTAAAGATGAAAACACAAGTGTGACCATGGTGACGATGATAGTACGATATCAGAGGTGATTCTTTTGTTGTTGTCCCAAGTATTTGATTCATTGCAATCTGCAAAACACGGTGAAATACTACATAATGTGTTGGTTGTAATATCAGTGGATTTCATACCAATATAAATATATTAATGTCACCCAATTATTACCACAACATAAAACCCTCTTTTTGATCAGAATGAATTCCTTTCCCCTGATCTTCATTTAATCTCTCTCCATCATTTTAATCAATGTCTCATCTAATGCTGTGGTATTTTAACTGGAGTCCAACCAATGTTTCAGCTGACATCGGGTTATTAGGACAGATATTTTGTAATGGCATAAATATTGGCAGAGATCCCAGAAAAAAGTGCATTTTATAAATGTTTTGTATTCTTCACATTTATAATAATTAAATGTACTTTTGTCTTCAAGTTTATTGCTGAACTGGAAAAACTCCTTCCCCAATATTTACCATTACTACAACTCTTTAAGAGAGATGATCGGCACTTATGTGTTTATGTAAATAACAAATTTAGTTGGCAATCAGTTGTATTATATATTATTGGAATATGGATTATCTTTAGAAATTGCCATCAGTATTGGCCTGATAAATCCAGTATTGGTTGGACTCTAGCTGTGACCTCATGTCCAGGTTTAATTGGAGAATGACATTAACCATGTGATCATCCATGTTGTCTCTCTGTCTGTCTCACTGTGTCCCGGCGTTTGGTGATACCGGTGGTCCTGGTGTGTTCTTGTCTTCCTCATCCTCCTCCCTGCATGCCCCCTCTTCTCCCTAATAACCTGCTGGTGTGTGTGTTTGTGTGTGTTTGTGTGTGTTTGTGTGTGTCGTTTGCTCTCTCCTGGCTTGTCCTTGGGGGAAAATCAAAGCGCAATCCGTTAGAGTTCAACCAGTCGGGGCTGAGGAAGGCCTCGGTCAGTAAGGCCATCAAGGTAACGACACGGTAACGAAGCACACCCATACCGCTCTGACACCGAGGAGGGATACAGAGGAACACACAGAGACAGAGACACGCCTTATATATTCACACATTCAACTCATACTTGCACTGTATGGCCAAAAGTATGTGGACTCCCAAATCTTTCCACCAGATGATGTGGAACCTGGCTGCAGGGATTTGCTCCCGTTCAAACACAAGAGCATCCGTGAGGTCCAGCACTGATGTTTGACCGTGATCAGGTCTGGCTCACAGTCGGTGTTGGATGGGGTTGAGATCAGAGCAGTAAGATTTCCTTTCATGGGCCTTGACCAAACCAGGAAAAACAGCCCTGGAACAAAAGTACATAAAAGTGTCTGCACACCTTTGGCCATATAGTGTATACTTCAGTTTGAAATAAGCACAGAGATTAAGTCTAATTCAGAATTTTAGTGTTAATTAGTTTCTATAGCATCTTTTTTGCTGTTGTTGCAAAAGGTGATATTGCCATAGACGACCTTTTAAACAGTTCTGTAAAATTGTAGTTTATACAGTTTTACAACCAAAGTTCACAAAACTGATTCAACATATTAATAAAGACGTAAACGTTGAGCCGGTGAAGCGGCTGTGGACGGGAAGTATTTTAGCCACCTAAAAAAGGCTCACCTTAAAGAATCTATATCAGTTTAAGTCATAGGTGAATGCTATATTTTGAATATTTTCAAACAGAACTAAAGCCGTTATATCGCTGTCTTCAAAGCCACCAGACTCCATTCACAAAAACAGTATTTTTACCTCTCAGAACAGGGGAGTTGCTGATCTACCGCTGTATCGATCGGTTAGTTTAGGACAACATACAGGACCCGCCCTTTAAAGAGCTAACAGAGCTCTGTTTACATTTTGAAACGTGACTAGTTTAGGGATTTTGGTGACGCTGTGTTCCACTATAAGAAATATCAGGGAGAGAAATGTCCAGCTCATTAAATGATGCATGAACAGCGTTAAAGCTCACTGGGTGATGTGGGGCCAGCAGGGGGCGCTGCTTCTTGAACTGTTACTGGAAGTGAACTTAACTTACTGACTGCTGTTGTGAAATCATTAACAAACTCCACTAATCATGTTTATTCACTAAAACTGTCTAACAATGTGTGTTGTAATTAACAACATTGTTGCTAAACTCATACTTTTGATTCAGAAACTTTTAATTGATCTTTTTCTTTTAAACTCATCCGGTGTCTTTTCCAGACTTCTTGGTTTGGGGCCACAGAGATCTGATGTACTTTCCCTCTGAACTCCTTCCCATAAAAAGTTCCACATTTTGCCACTAAGTGCTGAAATACGACGAGTAGCACTGAGTAGTTTAGTACCAAAAATGACACTGTTTGAGCTCAAAATGCACATTTTGAATGCTTATACATACAGTATAGCTATGTTTCCTGTTAAGGGCCATGCTGTAAAATATTTAACAGTATAATGATCAGTTCAGTAAAGTTTTGTAGTGATCAATGGCATGTTTAGTTGTATTATGTTACATAAAGAGCTAAATCTTGACCAACGCAATAGTTCTAGACTCCAAAACCTCCATCATTGCATCTTTTTAAAAACAAATTGTACTGTAAAGAAACAGATGTCAGCCCTGCTAACCATCACTCTGTCTTGTTTGTAACACCTGTTTCTCTTCTTCTGCAGTCTGGTAAAAAAGTGACCAGCGATCCCAGTCCATTTGTCCAGTTCACAGTGGGACACAAGTCCTTCGAGAGCAAGGTGAGACCATAACATGATCCACGGTCATACAGTACGCACCACCATTAATTCATTCAGTAAAATCATTAAAAGTCTGTGTTGTATCTCAGAAATAATTAGAAGATGGAGGTTTAAAGATGAACATAGTAGTTGAAATACACTCTGGGATTAAATGGATTGAGGACAACTTTAGATTTCAGTTAGCAAATACTTGGATGAGATGAGAAGATGGATATGAATCTGTGCGTTAAGTACAAAGCATGATTTTTTCTATAGTGTATTATCACCTGAAAATAAGAATTGTCACGTTTGATCGCCAGAGAGTGAGGACTCTTGTTGTTGATGAATGAATCTGTTAGTGTGTGGTGTGCTCTTTTGGCCAAATCGTTGCTCTCCACACACTATAGGAATAAAACTGTTAAATTTAACAGAACATGTCATTATGTGGCTCTCACATTTGTTTTTGTTTTTTTTAAGACTGCAAAAAAGTGTTTTATTTGTTGTAAAATAGTGGCGCCTACCATCCTAAAGCAAATTTCTACTGTAGCTGCAAAGTCTGTAGCCAGTCAGTCTGCTAGTTCAGTTAATTAGTAACTTGAATTTTGCAATTTGCTGGATCTGCATAGGTTTTGGTGTTTTTTAGAGGACACCGTGCCATTTCACAAGACTTATTTGAACTTCAATTATAGAGATATTCACAGTTTTGCAGTTTAACCGAGTCTGTGGCCATGCCTCGATGTGTTCCCCTGTTTTCCCTCCCCTCTAACTCCTCTCTGTTGTGTCCTCTTCCAGACCAGATATAAGACCAACGAACCTGTGTGGGAGGAATCCTTCACCTTCCTCATCCACAACCCCAAAAGCCAAGAGCTGGAGGTTGAGGTACGGAGGCGTCTTTAGTCTTTTATTGGCCGATGGTTTCATTGCTGCTCCGGCCTCATGTTTAGAAGCAGTTAAACCTGTCTATCTGTGTGAGTTGTGACTGATATTATCCCACCAGCTGATGTTTTCATTCCCCCACGTGTCGTTTAGGTGAAGGACGAGAAACACGAGTGTTCGTTGGGGACGTTAACGCTGCCTCTGAGTCGCCTGCTGGAGGCGGAGGACATGACACTGAACCAGCGCTTCCCCTTGAAGAACTCTGGACCGAGCTGCACCCTCAAGATGAAGATGGCTCTGCGGGTAAGAGGACAACCTGCAGATGATGTTCTCTTAGTGCTTCGTCATGGCGCCATCAGATGAGCACGCACGGGTCGCCTAAAGTGGTTTAGCTCACTTTTACTCCGAGCATTTGGAAGCTTTTTAAAATCCCAAATTGGGCAGTAAAGTGGCCCTGTGGTTTGAGTAATTCTCCTCTTACTGGAGAGCAGCTCAGTTGCATCATGAGAGGATTAAACTTTGAATGGAGCTGAATTTTATTAGAGAATTAAACTTTTTTCAAGCCTGATTTTGGAAAAAAAACAGTTGTTCACTCAGAACAAGGGTCTTGGAGAATGTATGACAGAAAGATATCAGCTCTGAACTTCATAATGACGGTTGGTTGTGACCTCACTCGTCTGTTGAACTGTCAACCTTTTTCTCTGTTTTATCTCAGGTGCTGTGCTTGGATAAGACCTCATCCTCAGACTCCACCCCGTCCTCCGTGCAGGTCCGCAAAAACAGCTCCGGGAGCCAAACCCCACGTCCCTCCGTCTCCTCTGACACCCCCGTGCCTCCCTCCTCCAACAACCCCGACATCCCTCGCACGTCCTCAGTGTCCGCCCAGGACCTGCTGAACCGGCGCAGAGAGGCCGACGATCCCTTCAGGACTCCGGGAAGCACAGACTTGGGGCAGGGCGTAGGAAGAGGAGGAGGTCGGGGCCTGGCGGACACCGGGAGGAGCACCTCCAACCTGGCCATCTCTGGTTCCCAGCAGTACCTGGCTGGAGGCAAGGAGCCGACGCCCAGCATCGCCTCGGACATCTCCAACCCTTACGCTGCTCAGGAGCTGCAGCAGAGACTCCAGCAGCTGCAAAAGTATCTATCAACCAATCATATATCAATTCATCTGTAATTCTAATGATCAGACTGTCTGTCTGACCGTGCATTTTTGAATCTGTATGTTTGTGTATTAACCACCAAAATCTGTGCACAGGATATAAATATTAAACTGCAGGAGACCACAGGAACAACACTGTGACTTGTTAACTCTCACCTGTCAAACCAACCTAACTTTATTCCTACTTGAGCCCCCAAATACTCCGACCTCCAGGACAGGCAACTAATACCATGTCTGCATTAGCAGGAGGGGCGAAGTTATGTAGGCACTAATTTCAATGTAGAAAGAGTTAAATGACTTTTCTCTCTGATCCTACTGGAACTTAAACAAAATTTAAAAAAATGCTCAAGTAATGCCCTTCATCCTACACTCTACTTCGCGTTACAGGTGGGGACTACAGACAGATTTTTCGAACCCATTTGCCTGAAAAAGGTTGAAATTTTAATGTTTGATTTTGTTTGTGGTGAACACACACACAAAAAGAAAACTTAAGCGATACAGGAAGGCTGGCATTAGTCTAATAAATCCCATGAAAAGACCAAAACCTGACTTTTCTAAGCTTTCTGTGACACTCGGCTCCACTGGTCCCTAATAAGCAGCAACCTCCGGTGCTGAGAAATGAAGCAAACGAGAAAGTGGCAAAAACTGCAGTTCATCAAATGGCCACTTGAGGCTTCAAAAGCGAGTCCCTCCCCACAGACCCCCATGTTATAGTGCCCAACTTTACAGCAGAAATAAACATGTTTACAGCCTGGTACAAAACCGGTTTTGATGTTTTAAAGCTAATATAATGTTCATGACAACTGATAACAGGCTTGAACATGACTACGTGCTGGTTGTGATGTGTTTCCTCTTCTCTCTCTCTCTCTCTCTCTCTCTCTCTCTCTCTCTCTCTCTCTCTCTCTCCCTCTCCCTCTCCCTCCCTGCAGTGGTTCAGGTCCCAGTCATTTCCCGCTGGGTGAGATCCAACTGACAGTCAGACACAGCTCCCAGAGGAACAAACTCATCGTGGTTGTCCACGGCTGCAGGTATGGACCAATCAGAATGAGGAGTTTCTTCCAAAAACACTCTTCATAAGGTGAATGTTTTCACTCTCTAATAACATTCATTTGTTTCGCCTCCACAGAAACCTGATAGCGTTCACCGACCACGGTTCAGATCCTTATGTCCGCCTCTACCTGCTTCCTGACAAACGGAGGTCGGGCCGGAGGAAAACTCACACATTCAAGAAAACCCTCAACCCAGTTTACGATCAGACGTGAGTCCCGCCGTTCTGCTGTTCACTTGTGTTGTTTGACAACTTTGTTGCTGATTATTGAGTAGAACTGTTGTCAGGGCCAGCTCCAACCCTTTTGGTGCCCTAATGGGGAGCACTTTCTTTTGGACTTTTTTCAGACATTTTTCAAATATTGTTCAGCCTTTCTTCTGACATTTTTCGGACATTTTTCAGACATGTCGGACATTTCTTCTGGCTTATTTTGGCTTTTTTCGTTCCTTTTTACTGTCTTTTTCCTGTCTTTTTTTTCGACATTTTTCAAAAACATTTTGGCCCTTCTTTGGCCTTTCTTCAGCCTTTCTTTGGGACATTTTTCAGACATTTATTCAGACATTTTTTGGACAATTTTTCAGCCTTTCTTCTGACATGTCGGACATTTCTTCTGGCTTTCTTTGGCTTTTTTTCTGACATTAATCAGCCTTTCTCCAGACATTTTTTGGTCGTTTTTCAAACATTTTTCAGCCTGTCTTCAGCCTTTTTTCCAGACATTTTTCTGATTTATTTATTTTTTTCAGACTTTTTTCTGCCTTTTTTTTGGACATATGTCAGACTTAAATGTACCGTGTGCTCTTCCTGTCTCTGCCTTCTCAGGTTTGAGTTCAGTGTTTCCCTCGTGGAGCTCCACAGGCGGACTCTGGATGTGGCGGTGAAGAACAGTGGAGGTCTGCTCTCCAAACACAAAGGCCTTCTGGGAAAGGTACGGACTTTCACTGGGCTGGCAGATTGTAGATGTTAGTTTAAAACCTGAGGAACTCTCTTGAAATTAATGTATTTTATCCTGATAGAATTCTTTGTTTCATGGTTAATTCTTATGGATTCAAATGTTGAGTTTTTTTTTATGATCCGTCAATGCATTTAGAAACTTTAAATAGTATTTAATTTGCAGAATTACCTAGTCTGGACATGAAAGGATATTGTCAGTTAATATATTAAATGTATATCGTCATTTAAATTCAGTCTTTATTTCTGCCAGTGAAGAGAACTCTGTTGCCTTTTCTCATCAGGTTCTGGTGGATTTGACCTATGAGGACACCGCTAAGGGTTGGACACAATGGTTAGTCACTGATCTCCCACTTTTCATTCATAAATAACACAACAATCAAGTGAAACAACTCACACAATGCTCACTTTTAATGTATGATGTTCTGGTATTTGATCGCTAAAACTCGTTATGAACTCTGTGATTTGAATGAAATGCTGCTTTGGGAGTTTGATTAGAAGAATAAAACACTGATTTCAGAGTCAGTTGAAGGAAAAGGAGGAAGCTGGCAGTTTCCAAAATAAAAGCCTCTTTCTCCTCCTGCAGGTATGAGTTGAGCGAAGACGGCCTGGCGAAGCCCCACATGCTATAGACGGCAACGACGGGAACCACCATCATCATCATTATTATCATCATCATCATCACTACCATCATATCGCCACACTTCCACTTGAGTCTACATTACGGCTTTTTATTTTTTCATTACTTGTAAGTGTAACAACAGGAAACAGAAAAGCAGCTTTTGACATTCATTTAATCACATCAGTCGCAAGGCAAACCTCCCCTTTAAGAAGTGAAAGGCTGATAGACTAAAGGGAGTATACAAGATGTAGAATACTATATATCACACCATGTACTGCTGTGGAAGTCTATATTCCATATTTATAGGAGAAACTATAGCAGCTCTAGAGGAAGACAATCTATTTTTTTTGCTGTTGCAGCAGTTTCCTGCCTGGAGTTTCAATAAAGAACAGCGATGTACAAGTTTGTAAATATAAACGATGATGCTGGACAAAACAGACGGGCGTGTTCTAGAGGTAAGAGAGATGTGCGGTCTCTTATTTGGCCAAATGATTGTTTGTTTTATTTTATTTGATTTATTACTTCTTCTTTTTTTAAACAAAAAACATTCTGGACAAAGTTTCTGAAGTAGAGCAGGCGGGCGGTTGTAGGGAAAGACGCCACCAAAGAGACGAGTAACTTTCCCGCCCCTTCGTGGGTTTTGGTAACGCAGCTTTACTCTGGTTTTATTCCACTGTAACAACGTGCGTATTAACCAAGTTATATACATAAACGAGTACCAGTTTGTTTAGTTCTCGTCCATTGTTGTTACACTGGAATAAGGCCATTGTTAAGTGTTACCTGTTTGTTTTTTAAACTGAATATTTGCACATCTGTGTGTTGTTTTTTTTTTTTATCTGTTGGGGATCATCTTTACTCTTTAAACATTGCCTAAATTCCTCTAGGAGAAAACAGTCTGTTCTAGTGAGTAACTCTTATCTCGTTTGAGATATTTATATTTCAAAATTTAAGTGTAAAGTCTTGAAATAATATAGATAACCTTTTTTGAAAGAACAGTTTGACATTTTGGCTTTCACCTTCTTACTGAGAGTTAGATGAGTAGATGCCAAGCACATAACACATGGCGTTCAAAGTCGGCTCAACGAGCGAGAGAGAGAGAGAGAGAGAGAGAGCTAGAGCTATAGAGTGAATGAAGAGAGGGAGCAGCGTTAGTGAGAACAAAGCAGCAAATCAGAGAAATAAAATGTTATGTTCTGATTGTTTCACAGCGGTTACGTTCTATAGCACAAATAAACGCACTCACACCTCCGCTCAACCCAGTCAAACAGACACACCGATAGCAGCACACAGCGGAGGAGAGAGACGAACGGGAAACACAGATTAAACCACAGCAACGTAACAAGCCGTTTTCCGCCGCTTTGTATCATACAGACGCTAAAGGGGACTAAGTGGCGCTATTTGACCCAGGAATGAGATCGGGTCGCACGTATTGCTTATTGGCTGGGGGTTGCCCCCCCTCGTGGGGCCCAAAGGCTCTTGGCTGAAGCCCAGAAACGTCCTGAACACAACAATATAAGAAGAAACCGACACCATATCACACTTCTAGTGGGTCAGAAGTGATGATTGAGAGGGATTATTTTTGTATCAGTCAGACGACACAGTGTTTTTTCTTTATATTTACAGACAGAGAGTGTTATTGATCTACTCATCCAACTATTTGTAAGAAAACGAAAATAAGTGTATTTCCCAAACTATTCTTTTAAGGTTATACATACATCAAATCAAACTGCAATTAAAATGAAGTGATGAAATTATAACCCACATTTTCTTAATATATCTAAAGCCACTATGTATAGAAGTTTTAAATCTTCCTCTTCAGCACCCTCCAGTGGTAACATTAAGAAAAGACCACCTGTAAATTCTCAAATAAATTCTCAATATTTACCTCAATAGCAGAGAACAAGACGGTTATTTGGAATGACAACAGAATCCAAACGTTGTCATTATTAAACTTTTGTGGCATGGAGTTAAGTGTGCAGGAGTTGCCTTTTTCTTTATTGACCCAATCTTTTCATTTGAAACATCTGCAGTGGAAAAACAGGAAGAGAAACAGAAACAAATGCTGTGGAAATGTAAAGTATTATGAATTCACCATATGAGTTATTTTTTTTAAATAATTATTTACCTCTTTTATATGATAATTTACATACATGCACAAACACTGAGATAAGTAATCTGAAAGCATCACAAAAACTGCACCAGTTTTCACATTGGGTTTCTGCAAACAAAAACTTATGGATAATTGGAAAAATTCTACAAATAGTGGCTTTAAAAAGTGAGAAAATTTGACATCTCCAAAATAATTCCATTAGGTATAAAATGGGCTTTGTGTGTGTTTGTTGCTGTTTCAGTGAGGTTGATATCAAGATGATTTCCGCTACAATCATTCTCAGTTGTTCACCTTTTGTTTATGAATCAACTATTAGTCTTAACTTGTCATGAAGTGTCATTTTCAACATGCTGTTGTGTCTTCTTTGTTGGAGTTACCCACAAACTATGAAACGACACACACACTAGTGTTGAAAATGACATTTTCTGTATCTTCGTTTTGTTTTGTGTACGTACACTTTTTCCACGCACGTCATATCAACGATGCTTTGACTTCACAGCACTTGCTCAGAATGGATTAATATCAAATAGAATACATAATGCTTGGTATCAAACACATTAAGTAAACGCATATGTTGTCTATGTGGCGCTTCAGATGCCAAAGAGCAGCGATGTTGTGTTGATACAGAGGAGGCTAGTGTGACCTTTGACCTTCAAATATAAATATAGACTTTTGCCTTGTTGTGTTCACATCAAGAAAGTATTTTACACATATGTATGTAAACTGTGCCGTTCTGCATTTTATGTCTTTTAATATTTTTTATTTGTTTTTCCACCCTCTTTGTCTCGTTCTGTGTTTTATTTTGTAAGAATCAAAGTCTGTAAGCCATTGGGTTTGAGAGCTATGACTCTGTGGTGGACGTCGTCCTCTGAAAGGCGGTTTGTTTTCTTCCGTCTTCTTAATTTATCTTGTGCCTTAAGATTCACACGACCCAGAGATATTTACGTGTATAAAAAGAAGAACCAAGAAAATGCTTCAATAGTTTCCCATGTTTCAGAATGTCTCCCAAATGTATTTTAAAACAAATAAAGAGCTTTATAGCAGCATGAAGCTGTACAGCACAATGGCTTCTGACCATTATTTATACATTTTATCACTGCAGAGGCTCTAAGGTGGTGGTGGAGAATGATGCAGGGCTCTCTCGTGCTTGTACATGGCCTGAAAGTGGAGTGTTTGTTTTGATTTGTGAAACTTAAAGGGACTATTTGTAACTTTCAGAAATGCTTGTTAACAGCGACACCTGTGGCCGTGAAATCAACGAAAGTCAGCGTCGAGCTCGCGCTTGCTCGCTCTAAATATACCTGAACGAGCATCGCTCAACACAGTGGGGCGACACACGTCAGCTAAAACCACAATATCAGCTGCTTGGCAGTAATGTTAGCTGACCAGACGAAGGTCTCTCCATGAACATGATTTAGATCTGATCTTAGTGTTGGCTTTTCCTGCCTCAGGCACCCGGTAGGTAAAGAGACGATAACGTTACTCGCTGAGGAGCTGCGTCACTTCACAAGACACGGGAAACCTCACATATGCGAGCGCGCATGTGTGGCGACCCGCTACATTTATACGCTTAAAAAGTTACAAACAGTCCCTTTAACACAAATGATGTGCCGTTTCATCTTCATTCAGAGTCTTCTATTTCTCACAGTGACCCTTATGTGCTGGATAGCTCTGACTTTTACTCTTTTAATCATGAACCCCAGGAGACAGACTCCAGAGGGCCCATCTTCAGAGGAAGAACAAATATAAGAACTATTCAGTTGGTATGGCTTACACTATTGATTACTCTGACGACATGTAACATGTAGATCAACCTCCACCTGGTACACTACAGCTGTGAACTGCTCAGTTGCAAACACCCTGCCAACCCATTCTCACCTCTCAGATCCTGGTTGGAGTAGAGGAGACTCAAGTTGTCTGCCTTGCTTTCGCAGCGAGCCTCCATTGAGTCAAATAACTTCTGCAAAGAACAAGACCTTTACACAAGCTGAAAGCTTACCTGACATGCTGCTAAAAACCAGCTATGAGGAGTTTGCACCTGATATCACTGCTGATGAAACCTACAGGTTCCAGTGCTCCTGCCCAGGCCTGTACCAGGCCTGTACCAGGTACTAGACCTGTCCTCTGCCTGCTTGCCTTCACTCAGCTCGCTCCACCTAATGTGCATGCGCGGACACTCCACACTGCAGAAGACTTGAGCTCTGAGAATATCTGGTGAATGTACAGTGGACGTTTGTGCAGAAATAAATGCTGCAGCTCCTCCAGACCAACAGAGGTTTTCCGTGTCTTGTGAAGTGACGGGGCTCCGCAGCGAGAAACGTTATCATCTGACCGGGTGCCGGTGTCTCCCCTGTTCCCTCCGGCACCTGGTCGGGAGGCTGAAGCAGGAAATGCCAACACTAGGATCAGCATTGATTCATGGAGAGACCTTCATCTGGTCAGCTAACATTACTGCCAAGCAGGTGAAATATAGAGTGATATTGTGCTTTTGGCTGACGTTAGTCGCCTCACTGTTTTAAGCGATGCTCGTTCATGTCTATTTAGAGCGAGCAAGCGCGAGCCAGACGCTGACTTTCGTTGACTTAACGGCCACAGGTGTTGCTGTTAACAAGCATTTCTGATTCTTACAAACAGTCCCTTTAAGAGCAGAGTTGTATTTATTTGATTCCTGCCATCTATTGCTTCACCCTCCAGTCCAGAGGGGGGCGGTAATGCGCATCTTTGCCAACAGCCAATAAACACTGAAGAAGAAGCAGCAGAAGCAGCAGCAGCAATAGAAGCAGGAGACACGTTACCTCTGAAGATGACCACCCTCCAGTCGCTGAAGTCTTTCATCCAGCAGCGTCTCTCCGTGGCGGTGGAGGAGATCTCCGGTCTGCTGGAAACAACCATCTGTAACTATGAAGAGGAGATCAACCGGCAGCGCAAGATGCTGGAGGACGAGAGGACTGAGTTCCTCATCAACAAAGCAGGTCTCAACAAGTTTCTCTTCACTGTGTTGGTGTCATTAAACTCACAGGTCTGTCTCGGGTCAACATTACTGTTCAAGGTGCAACATTTAAACCAGCTGACTGAAGCTGGTTAGAGTTAGACAACATGTAGTTTAGACTCCCTTTAGGCTGCAGCAAGATACACCAAGCTCAGGCCGGAAGTTGAGCATTTATGGCCTTCAGAGTAAAAGTGTCAAATGAAACAAAGGTGAATAATGTTGTTTTATTGGCAGTTCATGAAGGGCTCAGTCGCATCAATCGCAAACGAATTTGTCGTTATGTCTTAGACGAGTGCTAGTCTCCCACATTACGACCCGAGGGCCTTCCAAGCAACGATGTTTGGATTTACTGTGAAGGAGATGACACCGGAAGTAGTTCCGAACCTGCGAAAATCCAAAACAAGACAACACAAGTCTTTCTCTGCTACTGAGAGCTCACAAATATTGGTAGTCGCGGGTTGCGATTTTTGGGCTTGTTTCTAAAGTGTGGTAGTTATTTATTTGGGCTCCTGTCTCTCCTCTATAGCGGTCTAGTTTGTCCTGTTGGAGGATTCACACACAACCCAGATCCCTCCGCCCATACACACTGATACAGGTGTTACACCTCTGGAGGACTACAGAGAGAGGGGATGATAGTGACATCATCAATGTGTGCTAAAATGTCCCAGAATGATGCATGTTTTTGGGATACAGTGTAAATATAATACACACAGCTTTTTTAGCTTTCTAAAATGTTTAACTATGTTGTATGTATGGAGCTGTAATGTATGCAAACAACATGCAGACTACATACAGATTTACAGCATCTATTCATCAACATGAACCTTATTTCCTCTGTCTATCTACGGCACCCATTTATCATATATTAGACTACATTGTGTTATCTAATATGATAATATAGGCTACATTTACAAACGGATTAGACACTTCTGAAGACTGAAATGTATATTTCACTTACTCTACCATCCCAGCTAAGATTTACTACATATAGTAGGGCTACTAGAGTTGTTCAGCTGGACATGTGGCAACTGTTGGATAATGTAAGAGTTTGTCAAAAACATAATAAAATTAGTTTATATTTCATTTAGTTTGCTAATAGCTTGATAATGTAATGAACTGGGACTGGGTTCGTTACTTTATAACAGATGGATCTTTTTACAGGTTTATTTGGAAAGATAAAAAGTTTAAAAAGTTAACATTACAAATGTGCAAACACGCTTTAAAAACAGATGCACGTACAGCTGGCGGTACTGTGAAGTGGTAGGTTTATTATTGACACAGTGTGTTTCTGTGTAACTTATCGGCGGATGTCTCTCTCATTCAGCAGCCTTGTTCCGTCCCGTCATCCACCGCTTTCTTCTTCCTCACCGCGTACGACCAGGAGCTCCCGCACCTCAAAGTCTCGCCACATATCCATGTTGTTCTCGTCTGTCGTTCACAGACTGTGCGCCCTCATTTGCAACCGAATAGGTTTGTCCCACCCTGTTTGTTAGCGACCTTGGTCCGTGCCATTCGCATCGAAATCGACCCTGGTCTGACCCGTCTCTCGACCTGGGTCGCAAAGGCGAGTCGATCAACGCGGGTTAACCCTTTCATACATACAATCAACCCTGGTTGAGTCCTCGGTGGGAATTAGTGTTGTTGCGGGACAAATATTTGCAGAGTTGATGGAGTTTAGCTAACAATGCCAGGTACTAAGTGGGCAAAATATGGCAAAAAGAGAGAGGACTTTAAGATTGAGACCGTTTTTGGAAGTGTGGTATACGAGCACGTCATACCGAACTGGTTAGATGAGAAAGCCAGAAGCCGTTAGACTTGTGAACAGCCACAGTACAAGGAATGGTCAGTTCACCGTGCATATAGACTGATAAATGACCTTTTGACCTTTAACCTGTGGCAGATATTGCTGCTATTAATCCTGTGTATGTCTTTTAAACACATTCTGTCATACTTGTATTTTTAGATTGTTTTTTATGTGTATAAATGAATTGTCTGTGTATTTCTGTTTGCATGCTCGCTTGCCTTGAATAGCCCCTTGAGGGACGAATACAGTATTTTGAATTGAATTGAATGTTTCAAATATCCAAAAATAAATGAATGCAGCTTGAAGTAACAGCAATAAATCCTGGTTTCTTGAGAAAAGAGAGATATTAATTGATAAGCAATTAAAAAAAGAAAACAGGAAAACATTTAACTCTGTCAACGTATAACAGCTTTTGTGTTTCTTTCACAGATATGCAACAAGCTATGAGATTTCGAGTCATCATCGATCATAACATCAAGAAGATAACTTTCCAAAATGGCATCCCCTCGTCTGTGGAGGACATGATTAAAGTGTTTAAACAAGCTTTTTCCATCACCACGGAAATAGGTCTTCAGTACAAAGACGCTGACTTTGATGACTTCTTCACACTAACCTCTACCAGTGACCTGAAGGATAAAGACACGGTCAAAATAGTGCACGTGCCTACAGGCATAATAACGACCACGGTGCCTCAGGAACGCAACCCCGACACATCTGACGTGTCGTCTGTGGACGATCTGATCTCTGTGGATTCACAAGACACTCTGATTCACATTCCCCCCGCCATTGAACGGCACAACCTGTGGCCTTCCGTCTTTCCCATTCCAACCTTCTCCTACAACACCGAGATGGCTTTGAGGCAAGGTAACGAAAAGTTCCTCAAAGATGGAACCCTGCTGACGTCACCGAGCGTCAAATCGGACATTCTGGAGCGCCTGGCAGAGGCCATGTTTTCCTACACAGCTTATCCCAATGATCCACAGAGGGCTGCAGTCGCACAGGCACTAATAGAGAAGCATCCCTGCCTGAGGGAGCCCGGCTCTTATAACGGATGTTACGGGTGGCAGCAAAGCCTCAAATACAAATGTGCAAACTACCGGAGCAAACTTAAAGCACACGGAAACCCCGAACTGCTAATAAATACGATGAAACACAAGCAGGAGGGCGACAGAAAACCTGCCAAAAATATCAAGAAACCCAGGAAATCTGAGGTGAACTACCTCCCCCCACATCCAGCCGGTGAAACAGATGACAGCCTGGAGAGCGTGAGACTGGAGCTCATCGCATCGAGCAAGACAAAGGACAACGGTCCAATGATAAATGACATGATGTCAAAAACGTACAGCTGCAGAAGAAGAGAAGTGGTTGGCCAGGCCATGCAGGTGACAGAATTCAAAGAGAGATGGCCTGCCCTCTTTGATCCGTTGCAGGTAAAGAAACTAATTGAATTGTCACACCAGTGTAGTACAGTCGCTCTGAAACCGGAGTTGGTAGCCTACAAGGGTTTGTGGAGGATTCATTAAATGGGAAACTGTAGAAATGTGCACATCTATTTTGTCCCAAGTGCTGAGTCCAAACATTGTCTCTATCTCAACACTGTTAAAGGCAAGGGTCAGTGATGTTGAGAAACTAGCAATAGTACACTATATTTTTAAAAAACGATCCAACTGAAAAACCAAGTGGTTAGCAGCATTAACTACTAACTAGCTCCAAAAGACCCTAAATCTAGAGGGAAAGTCACTGAGTCATCAACACTGACAGTCCATCCCTTCAGGCCCCCCACCAAAGACAATCCCTCCAAAATTTTCATTATGAACATGAATGGTGAACATGGCTATTGTGGAAGACTCCGTGATGCGCAATGAGTGCACGGGCTGAGAATCTGGCCCTCTGACTGCCAAGCTGCCCCGACAGTATTGGATTACATTATATAGGAATGCGCCTGTGTAACTAGTAAGCAGTTGACATAAATCCTGTCTTCCAGATAAACGAGGAGTTCCGAAGGTGCAACACTATTCCCCTGGAGTCGACATTTATCTCCCAGCTGGACAGGTACACACCCAAGTTCCTGGAATTATTCAGCTCAAGAGGAGGAGCTGTTGGACAGCGCATGAAGAGTGTGTTGATTGAACTGATACAGGTGAGCAATCAATACATTGCTATTGATTAATACATTAATCAATAGCAATAGGGTTAATCTAGATTTGTTTTGTTTTAACCTCCTCTACTCCACCCCTCTTTACCAAAGACCCAATATTTATTTTTAGGGGGTCTTTAATGTGTGTACATCATCTGAACGCTGGGAACCTGAACATTAATTTGAGCTGCAGCTCAGCACTGTGTCTCAAGTTGTTCTAGTCATTAATCAGATATAAACATTGTTTTGTTTGTTTAGGAGCCTATTTATATGTTGAAAGTTTAGAGTGTATAAGGGCTTAGAACATTATGATGGAAGTATATGATGGCCTCAATTATGTCTCATAATTGTCACAGCAATTTTTGGGTTGATACCATTTGGTGCTAAATTTAACCATTTTCTTACTACTCCAGAATTAATAAAAAAAGGATCAATAATCCTTCCAAAATACCACATTAAGACACCAAGACCTTGAGGAACACCATAGAAAAAGCCATGCTGTGATTTGGGATCAAAAACGTTTTCTGCAAGATTTCTGCATTTTTCGGCGATCGGATGGCGAGCACTTGTGTTGTGTAAACTGCTCAGAAACCCCCTTATTGTCAATATACCATGGAAAGCCATCCATCCTCTGAATGCTCTAGGTGTCTCTAGTTTGTGCCTGTAAAGTTTCACGAGGTTGTGATTATCCTAGAGGTCACCACAGGTCATTTTATACAGTGAGGTCAATGAAATGTCTCCTGTGGGGACTAACAGCATCACACATGAATCCAGTTGGGCTCATTGGATCCACCAGAGTCTCAGCTTCACAGTGATACCCAATTTATGTAATTCAACACTGTTTAGGGACCCCACTATGCAGAAATATTCAAACACACCATTTTTAGAAGAGGTGGAAATGTCTAACTGAAATCTTTTTTTGTTTTTTAAACTGTTAGAGGTCAAGAGACCCTTTTGAAAATGGCCTCACCACAATTTAGCCTAAGTTTAGAGTGATATTTAGCCTCCTTCCCACAAGAGAGCATGACATGGTTGGTAAAAATGGATTCCCTGGGTTTTCTAGTTGCATATCATAACAACACCTTCACTCTAGCTCTAAACTAGCTGAGCCTGTTTCTGAAATACAATAAAGCTGGCCAAGGAATTGAAGAGTTTAAATAACTGTTGAAGACATGCTGTTGGTACATGTCATCCTCTGCCCATAGATGCCTTATGAAATAAATACAACTATGAGCTGAGAGAGTGAAACAAGCTTTTATTGAAGAAGTGACAGAGGAGAGAGGTGCAGATTGTGTTTTTTATTCATGTTTCAATGATCAACTGTAGGACCCACATGCCTCAGTGGTGAAGAAGAGGGACGTGACTCTGAGATGCCTTATTGAGTACTTGGGGGAGAGTGTGCAGGAGCTCATTTCTGACTACTATGTAAGTATTATCCTAATTACTGTTTTATTTGAAGTCTTATCGTAGTTTTTCGACATTAAGCTTTTTCAGCCAATTTAATGTAGATGAGATGTTTTACTTGCCCGACAGTCAAACTTCCATGTGGAAATGGAAGGCCTATGTAACACCCACCACTAGTGATGGCTAAGGAATGACAATCAGGGAGTTAACTTTAAAGAGTAGAAGCTTTAATTACAGAAGTTTAGCTTTACAATTCATATCCCCCCACCGTAACATACTCACTGTTTAAACCCAGCTATACTAACAGGGCAGGGCTGAATTACACACCGATACACACTGCAAATCAAGGCGTTTACACGCTAAGTGAATTCACCCATTTATAAGTCACACGTGATTGATTTCACTGCAAACTATTTGTCTGACTGCTTGGCTGTCTGACTGGGATTCAACCTGAGTTCAGTTATACACGTTGGGGAAGAAGGCAGATTGACGAATGAAACAAAACAAAACGAACAACAAAAGTAAGGAAAAGAAATTAGTCCGCCCCAGGGGGCAATACTCATGTGTTTTTGCTCGCTACCGGCCAGGGCGGACTAGACAGCAAATAAACCCTAAAGAAAAACAAACGCGAACAAAAACAGCCCCACGGCAAGAGCAGCTGATGCTCTGCAGAGAAACAAATATTAACAATCTTAAAACACTTCATTATCAAACATTGAAATACACGCCAATTAAATATTAAAACACTCCATAACTAAACTCGATCTACTTTCCTACCGACTACTAGCCGCCTTCAACACACGTGTCATTTTAATGGTCAGCCTACTCATACAAACACAACTCTGGAGGTACTTTTCCTTTGTCTCCTCAGTTATGCATGTTTATTAAACAATGTAAACCCAGCATTAGAAAAATGAAATGGAATTAAATAAGGATAACAAAGTGAAGGCCACTCAAAGTCCATTAAAAGTCCTTATAGTCCCCAACTGGAATCAACGGACCCTGTAGACACACCCAGATTTCACATGACCTCTATTCATATAATCCCTACAAGATGAAAAAGCTTTAATAGGCGCTGTAGTTTACAATCATTACATTACATTCATTAATAATACAATCTGACATTTTCCCTAAATAATTCAGTCTAATGTATACATACATATGGAGGACCACAAGAGTCATGTAAATAGTAATAAAGTATTTCATTCATTAATTAATAACTAGTTGTACAATAAAAATATACATTATAAATGTGTTTACAGATGGACCGCTACATCCTATGTGGATGCAATTTTCATTTATTTGCCTCGTTTCATTAGCGGCGGACCGAGAGGGTCCCGTTAAAGCTAAATGGAGACGCTAAATGACTCGGCAAACCCAATAGCTAATGGGTTTAGTAAAAGCAGCGGGGAAATGCTAATGCTAACGGGACAAGAAGTTGCCCTTTTAAATGCCTGATTAAAACCTGTATTCTTAATTCAATTTGTGAATCCAGTTATTTATTAGAATTTAAAATAGAATTTTAAATTCCATTATTTATTTATGAATCCATTAATGTATTTTTAAATGATGTACTTATTGACTGTTCTATGGTGTTTTTGTAAATCCCTTTTTAATTTGAACTATTTATTGAAGGATTCATATTTTATTTGTAAATTATTTTTAGAATTCTTCTTTTTATTGCCCAATAAAATGTCAAATAATTAAATACTTTGTAATTTTGTCCATTTATTCATAGATTAGTAAATAAATTTGTAGACACATTTATTAATGCCCATTTTTATTGTACAAGTAGTTATTGATCAAATTAAATAAAATGCTCTGTTACTATTTACGTGGCTCTTGTGGTCCTCCATAACAGTGCAGCATGTACATACTGTAGTAATACAGTGAAACCTTTTGAATAGTTTTGGCTGTTAACTCTCAACACATTGGATTTGAAATAAATAAATGACTGTTTGCATGTTTTATAGAGAACAGCGGAGGATAAAGTGCATCATGACCTTAAAACCCAGAGTATGAGGATCTACGTTTGCCACAAGCCGGACGCAGTGGGCATCATCATCGATGGGAGTCCAGTGCTGACGGGTCTGGATAACATGTCTCGAGCCTGCTGCCTTCTCCTTGGCCTGACCTATGCCCTAAATCTGGACTACCCTCCCAAACTTGCCAAAACTTTTGAAGTCTTTCAAAGACTATTTGTAGGACTCGACACGCTGCAGCCAAAACCAACGTCCAAGTACATCAGTCTGAAAAACAAACTGCTCACCTGAACGACCGCTGTGTTCTTTTGGGCTGCTCATTCAAGGCTGTGTTTACTTAAAGTGTTACATTTAGGAGCTGTAATGGTGTCTGGTTATTTGATAAGGACTGTGTTGAATGTTTGTTGTTTGTAAGAACTGTGTTAACGACAAAGGGTTAAATCATTGAGCTGTGATTCAGAATTTTAAGGAAGGTAAAACTGGACACTTTTGACACAAATATCCACACCCGTTCCTGCTGTGACGCCTGCGTAATATGTAATAAGCGTTCCCTTTTATCAGGTAAGGCAGTTCAACCAAATTACCAAAGAAAAGAAAGATTCCGCAAGGTTTCAGCTGTTCTTGCTGAGAAGGCATGTTGTATAAGCTCTGAACGTTTTCCAATGAGCTGTATTTTTTTACTTAACGGGACAAGGTCTACTGTAGCTCAAAGTTTTATTTTTACATGTAGTAAAATTATTTTTTTATGATTATCTCGGAGGGGGAAAATAACACCGAAACACATTTTGAACATATTTAAAAATGACTACTTTTCTACATTTTGTAAACTGATATTTCTGTTTAGGGGGGTGACGGGAGAATGAACCACTACTCGTTTACATGTGTAAATAAGTCCTTTAATAACGGTTTCAAGTAATCCAATTTTTCCACTTCCAGTATATTGATCAGTGTGCCTTGATTGATTGGTAAAACAAGCGCATTGATCAGAGCACCCTTAAATAAAAATAAATAATTTAAATAGCTCTAAATCAAAACCTTTTTCCCCCCACAGACAGGCTGAATGGTTCGATCCTGCTACTGAACGACAACAGTACATTTACTGTCGTCCTACAGTAGGAGGATCCAACAGTTAAGTGTAGCCTACTGAATCTTTGCTGGATTCTGGAGACATGGTCGATATGATATTTCCAGTGGTCATCTAATTTCAGGCACCCGTGTCTGTGTACTGTATGCGCTGATCATGTCAGAATGTGTTCAGTTCAACTACTCAGCTTTCAACCAGTAATGATCTCTGTTATAATATTACTGAGTAATACTTGGATGAAAGTTTCTCTACGAAAAACTTAAGGGCATCGTGATGAAAACTAAAGATAAATTCTTGTTTCAACAACATCAAGGTTTATGATTATCTTAAACTGAAACTGAGTCCCCATTTAACTTTGACAAAGTTGTTGTATCCTCTCTGCCAGTTGAAAGCAGTGGAGGATCCTTGTTTTTTCTCTCTGGAGCTCTTCAGGACTCACTTGGCCTGCCAGCTTGGCAGAGAAGTGGACCAGGTCCTGCATGAAGAGGCCCACGGTCCCTCTAGGTGCCGGAGGGATCTCGGTCAGAGTGCCGGAGTCAAAGCGAAAGTTGATGTTCTTGTCCCTGGGGAGGCCCGGTCCCCGTTCCTCGATCCATGTCAGAGGTCTAGAAGGACACGGATGAAATTTATGCTTAGAGGGATTCTTAAATCTGTAATTTACCTTTATCTTTACCTTAAAGTTTCCCTTTAACCGTCATGACAACCAAGGGATGGCAGGGACTGGAACATGTTGTTAATATGGCAATTCCACAATGAATGATATCATTTCAAGATGGTTATGATGCAACCGCAACCAACTAAACCATGTTTTACACCAATAAAAGCACATCCAACAATGATATCTGAAGATCAACTCAAAACTTTCTGGTTCCACCAGTTCCACCATCCACATACTGGATGTATTAGGGGTGTCACGATATACCAATATTTACAATAACCGTGATATCTATAATTATTATTGATATCATGCTATTAACACACATACCATTGCCTCTTAAATGCGGCCCAATTGTAAGCTGATATTGAATAATACAGCTTGAATCATGAAATGTAACAGACGACTCACTAAAGGTTAAAACTACCACCAACATAATCCACCATGTTCTCAAGAGACACATTAGAAACACTAACAAAAAGTTTGTATTTGTATTTTGGAACATAAAACAGCAAACGTAACACAAGACTCAGTCCAGCACTGCATGATGGGAAATGTGGGCAGTCACTATCTTCTTCTACCATAGCTTAGCAGTGAGCAGATGGTGGTGAGGAGCTCCATCTTCAGGCTCAAGCCCGCCACTCGTCTTCGTCCTCGTACCGACAGAACACAGGGCGCGCATCATTATGCCTGACCTCCGTCAACATACTGACGGCGCCACGAGGGGCACAAAGCTGCCATCTTGTTGAGGTCAAAGTATGGGAACAAACTGTGACGTATGCATCCCGATGACAGGAGAGGTCAGGAAACGGTCGCTCAGTTCTTCTTTCTCTTGTTTCTCTTTTCTTTTCTGAGCCTGACTTTTGACGACTGGCCATTTTTCTATTTATAGTTATTTATAATTATTTAATTCCTATTGAGGTTTACTGTTTCAGTGCACTGATGTTATTTTGGATAATATATATCTATGCAATCTAGGCAGGATATTCTACAGTTTATAATATTTGAATTCATTTTGCAAAAAAAGAAACAAAAGGCACAATTAACAAAGTTGAAGATACATTTGATTGATAGCTTTATTATTATTATTATTATTTAATTTTCTATAGATATTGCAATCATAATTGGCTCCCAACAGATTTGTTAAAAGCTACAGTGACCAGCTGTTTAGGAAAGGACTGAGCCTTTTAATAGTTAAGAAACTATATATATTT